>NQII01003757.1:6931-116010 GCA_002778355.1 Clitarchus hookeri | reverse complement strand
CCCTCGATCCTGGTTTACAAGTTTAAGCACTTCGTCCTGTGCATGCGGAAATATTTGGGTGGCCTCTTGGCTTGGCGAATGTGTGGTTCGCCTGCCTTGCCGCTATTCTCTCCGCACGCTCGCCCCAAAATCTCTCAGGGTTTTATTGCGGTGAAGCCCGGGGTCGTGGGACCTCGGCGTATCTTGGGGCAGCTGCCCAGTGTAGCTGTGTTCGTGCCCTGGTGGCTTCCGTTGCCTCCGGATGCCGTCTGCACGTGTAGAAAACTTGGGTGGCCCGTCTTTGCAGCTGTGAGGCGCGGGATCCTTTATTTGGACACGTCCGCCACCCTTAATATTTATTGGTGTTGACCGCCGGCAGGCCTCGCTAGCGCGTGTGTTCTGACGGCCAAAAATGCATGGACGCGGGGAGCGTCAATTTAGTTATTATAACTTGTTATTTTGCATTACATTTAAACGTAATTTTTTTAATTTGTGGAGATGAAAACATATATTCTTATCTGCCTCTGCACGCATTCTAAACGCGGGTCGCCTAACAACATCATAGCACTGAAGTTTGTATTCACGCCAGCAAAATGATTTCATAACATACTGGGGCATGACTGTTGACACTTATGGCGTTCTAAATCCGAAGTTTTTCTACGATTTTGAGGGTTTTTATCGTCTCGTGACATGTGATCAATAATAACGTAATTAAAATTCCCCAGGAATGGCATCTTGCAATTTCTTCGAAATACGAGATTTTTTTCACCTGCAGTTAGGTTTTCACTTATAACTATTTTAGTTCTGAATTGTGTAGTAAAAGTTACAATTTAAATAATGACGAACAACGTGATAAATACATTCTCATGATAATGTAATGAAATTTATTATTATTTTGAGTAGCAAATTAAGTAATTATTTCGCTCAATTTTGAGATTTGTACGAAAAGACAAAAATGTTATTTCTTACATTATTCTTTATTAGTTTTTGAAAATTTATTTTAAGTCTATTGTCACACTTTTTTCAGACTCTTATCCCACATAAAATCGAAAAATAGGTAGCAGACAAAAAATTTTGAAAATCATTTTAGTATATTTAATGTAAGATTACCTAGAACCTCACTGCATTAGGTTTAATGATATTTGGCTAATACATTTATTCTAACTTTGGTTCTTCCCTCCGTGAAAAAGCACATTGTTACTGTTAACATTTTTTGCCATTAATATCTGTCAGCTTCTAATTATTGATTTAATTGAAGTCCTTTTATTATGATAATGATATTTTATTAAATGTAAACTCTCTTTAGAGTTATAGTTTACAAATTCTAAAAGTAAATATGACGTTGCTTCTCTAAAGGCAACAATATATTAAAATGTATTATTTCAATGGCATTATATAAAAACCAAAATCATATTCATTAAACGTGACAGACGTGCAACCCTTTCTCAAATTGGGGCCGATTGGATTTGTGAACTGCCCTGCAGTATTCATGGTGNGGCCGATTGGATTTGTGAACTGCCCTGCAGTATTCATGGTGTGAATTGCCTCCTGCATACCTTCAGACATTAGACGAGTTCATGCTACGTCGTCTTGCGGCACTTCTGCGTGCTCCTGGGTAGGGGAGGGGGTTTACATGATATTAGGCAGGTGTACCAGTTTTTTTGGCTCTTCAGTGTAATTGCGTATGCTAATGATCAGTAAGGCAGTTGAATAAAATTTGGTGTATATTAAAATTCAGAATTAAACATTTCCTTTATTAAAATTAAATAATCTATCAGAACCTGTTACCAAGGCAAATCAGAATATTTTAACNGTGGATTGCCTCCTGCATACCTTCAGACATTAGACGAGTTCATGCTACGTCGTCTTGCGGCACTTCTGCGTGCTCCAGGGTAGGGGAGGGGGTTTACATGATATTAGGCAGGTGTACCAGTTTTTTTGGCTCTTCAGTGTAATTGCGTATGCTAATGATCAGTAAGGCAGTTGAATAAAATTTGGTGTATATTAAAATTCTGAATTAAACATTTCCTTTATTAAAATTAAATAATCTATCAGAACCTGTTACCAAGGCAAATCAGAATATTTTAACGNGAATTAAACATTTCCTTTATTAAAATTAAATAATCTATCAGAACCTGTTACCAAGGCAAATCAGAATATTTTAACGGAAAGGAAACGAAGACAAGCGCAAGTATATCGGTTGCGTTACCCATAAAACTTTACTTCCTCGAGTAATTTTTAATACCCAGGAATCTTACTCCAAAATATATAAAATTATACTCTATTAAGACAGTCGACATCCGGAACGAAAGTCAATGGATAATAAAAAAATGGCTGGTGATTAGAGAGTGCCACTAGGTGCAATTTTTTAAATCAAGTTTCGAGGCATACAAATCTAATTTACTTGTATTTCCGCCTACTAGGAATCGATAAAACTCATAGTCTCATTATCTTCAGCGTACAAAAAATGTATGTAAAACATTTTGTATCCGCGCACTTTCAGTAATGACTCGATTTCGTTGCTATTACCTTCCTTAAACAAATGCCGAGACATTCCCAGATGGAAGGGAGGTATGACTCGATGTCTCTTCAACAGCGAGGTCACTATAGACGGAGCAAGTTGCTCAGAGTAACAAGACTGGGGAAGGAATCGGCCGTGGCTACACTGAAGAGCCAAAAAAACTGGTACACCTGCCTAATATCGTGTAGGGCCCCTGCGAGCACGCAAAAATGCCACAAGACGACGTGGCATGTACTCGTCTAATGTCTGAAGGTATGCACGAGGCATTTAAATCTGCGCCAATTTGAGAAAGGGTTGCACATCTGTCACATTTTATGATTCTTGTCAGTCGTCGTTTGTCCCGTTCGTTCACGATCTTTTTCCGGCCGCAGTTATGTCGAAGATTTGATATTTTACCCGATTTCCTATATTCACGGTACACTCATGAAATTGTCGTACGCGAAAATCCAAATTTTATTGCTACCTCGGAGATGCCATATCCCATCTCTCGTGCGCCGACTATAACACCACGTTCAAACTCACTTAAATCTTGANGATGCCATATCCCATCTCTCGTGCGCCGACTATAACACCACGTTCAAACTCACTTAAATCTTGATAACCTGCCATTCTAGCCACAGTAACAAATCTAGCAACTTTGCCAGACGCTTGTTGTCTTATATAGACGCTGCCGACTTCACCGCGTTACTCTGATTCGTTCCGTACCTCTGTTATTTGCATACGCACGCCTATACCAGTTTTTTTGGCTCTTCAGTGTAGAAGTAAGGAACCTACCAAGTGCTCGCTGGAGTGATTTCGGAAAACCATGGGAAACCGAATCCAGGATGGCCGGACTAGGAATCGAACCCGGTTTCTCCTGACAGAAAGTATAGTGCTCTACTGCAGTGCCACCTCGCTCGGGTTCCGCATAAGAAAGATCGTGAATTACCAGAACGCCGGCCAACGGAGAGTCTGCTGTTTATATCACAATAAATTTCATTTATTTGTATGCGCCGTTCTTAACTATTATATTTTCCCAATTAGAATGTGCGTTTAAAGGAGTTGCACCTACATTAAGTCTGGAATAATAACTGAAAATCTCTCATGAAATTTTGTTTGCTGTAGATATTGCAGGCCGGGATATTACCCACGGCCTTTCGAATGAGTGAGTGATTGAAGAGATTTGGGTGGATCTTAACATCGAGGTCTTGATAGCCGTTGAGGGTGAAGAGAGTTGAGTGTAGAGCAACGCCGAAATGCAAGTGCGAGGGAAAAGGGGTATCCCGTAAAATACCCGCCAACCAGTGGCATAGTCCGGCGCGATTCCCAGATACGAAAATCCGGGAGAGACCCCACCAGAAGTCGAACCCGGATAGCCGAGGTGTGAGGCGAGTAGTCTAAACACTACACCACCACGGTTCCACGGCCTTTCTAAAGCTGTGGTGTAGTGGTTAGACTACTAGCCTCCCACCTAAGCGAACCGGGTTTGATTCCCGGCGGGGTCGCTCCCAAATCTGCACATGTGGGAATCGTGCCGGACGATGCCACTGGTCGGCGGGTTTTTCTCGGGGATCTCCCGTTCCGCCACCCTTACATTCCGCGGCGCTGCTCCATACTCACCTTGCTTCACCCTCATCGGCTCTCAAGACTTCGCTGNCCCGCCACCCTTACATTCCGCGGCGCTGCTCCATACTCACCTTGCTTCACCCTCATCGGCTCTCAAGACTTCGCTGTTAAGAGCCGCTCAAATGTCTTACTCACTCACTCACTCATTTCCTGATCCCCATTCACCTTTTTTTTTACCGTAGACAACCTCTTCTTCGGAGGAGCACGTGTATTCTCACAATCGTTTGGCGACAAGAGTCGGATTTTCGATTAAGGACAAATCGAATAAATCGAAACTTGGCGATTATAGTGAAACCGACTAATTGCTGGAAAATAAACGATCATTCCCTTATAGGTAGATGTAATTATATAAATAACAATATTTAAATATGTTCCTACAAAGAAATTTAATTAATCTTTACGTCAGTTTTCATACAAAATGTCAAATGTTCGAAAAAAATATACCAAAACGAAATAAAAATAACAAAGCGTTCAAAGGCATACCACAAATATTTCCATTTATAATGTGAATTTATATTTTAAAAATCTGGGGAAGGGAAATTTCCGTTTGATGAAGGTGGGACGATAATATTCATATATTGTGAACAACCACGATTAACTTAATAGCGCATCCTCACATTCTTGTCCAGTGACTACATGCAAACTCACTAAAAAATACATTCGCGGCTAGTTCACTAACGACCACAATGTTTTAGGTTCAATTTCCTTGCAAGCCATGGATATATGTTCTGGTTTCAGGTGTTAGTCTGCGTACGAATATAACTTAAACTATAAAAGCAGATAGATAATCAAACTCTTTTTTTTTTTAAAGGCGTGTTATCTTGTATCCCTATGACTCCTCCCTCCATTCTTATAATATATAAGCCCTTGAGCCTCAATTATTATCTTCGATCCTGTTCTCTTCGCATGTATTGGTTCTTTGCTCATCTACGCGTAATTTATTTACAAACTCCTGATTGACTTTTTCCGTGCTACTGTACAGTATTTTACGGCTTCTTTAAATTCATAATTTTCCTTATTTGCTTGTTACGCATTTTTGTGTAATTAAATAATTTACTTGTATTGGAATTGTACAAAAGTGGATTACTTATGAGATTTTCTGTCACGTTTAAATTTAATTTTAAATTGGAATTCACATGTTGAATTCGCTCAGCTCAATTATTTACCGCTATTGTTTTCTTTCGAATCTTCACTGAATATGCACTGCGAAGTTAGAGCTTCCATGTAAAGCGATAAATATACCTACGGTCCTTTAGCCATTGTGAATGTCACATTATTTTCTGAGTTTCGCTAAGACTATGAAAGGAACACAGTTTTTTCCCTTCCACTAGCGACGGAACGTATGTTGTTATTTGGTTCAGCTCACGTATTCTGGTGCCACTATCACAAAATATTTAGTTTTATGTTGTTCGCATTGCCACGCACATTACAGTGTGTCTGCCGAGTGAAGAGTTTTAAGTGATTAAGGCGTTTTGGTTTTTTGGGATCCTGTTTAGTGGAAAAGCTGCTTTTTTCTCTTCTTCCTTTTATTCTCTCCATTATATGTAACAGAGTGGATATACTTTAATTTTCAAATAAGCAAACATTTCATATTCAACAGTTCACGTATCAAACTTCAGTGGTAAACACTTCCCTCGAAAAGACATTAAATTTTTTTTATGAAAACGTATTGCACTAATTAATTTCCGCATTAATTTAATCTCTGCTACCCAGTGAATTCTCCTAATATTCCAATATTCAACCAACTGGAAGTTCGGTGAAAGTTTCAGGCATATTGGAATACCCAATTTCTGCCTTGCCTTAAGTTTACCCAGTGAAGCGGAGTTTAAAGTACAACCAGTTCTGTGTTTACGATATTCAAGTTTCAAATTTACTTTCTGCTAAAATGGGCCACGGCCTTAAGCTTTCCGGCATTCCCTGGATATACATTTTTGTTGATATTTCATATAAGTGGTTAGAAGTGGTTTTATATTAAAAAGTTGATTTACTTTACTCTGTATTCATCAAATTTATTTTTATCGAAAATTTTTATTTTATTTAAGTTTTAAGAAATTTGTGAAGCGTGTGTTCTACATAATGTTATTTTTTTCTAAGTAATACGCAAATTTCTACTCTATCTACTGAGAATAAATATTTTCACTGTTTTAATTATTTTAATGATGCACTGGGGATTATTTATCAGTTCAAATATATTGTCCATTGATTTTAACGAAAGATGGACCACTGCCATTTGCCTATTTAAGTAAATTTGCTGTTGTGGTTATACAGTAGAGTGAAGGAGTTGAATGTATTGTGTATTTCAGTTTCTGGTTTTGCTGTCATTGCTGTATCCTTTTCGTTTCAGAATTTTTGCTATTTTAACTCAGAAGAACACAACTCAAAATGTATAAGTTCTTTTCAGACTGTTTGGAATTAATTAAAAGTGGGGTTATATTTTTAAAAAATACAAGGTGTGTGTGAACAACATTGAAATAAACTGCGAAAACTGATTTACTTATTTTCTTTTGAGTGGTTACGTAGGGAATTATGAACTCCAGAAGTTAAGTTTATAAACGCTTTTAGCTAAAAATTTCATAAAGTACTTGTAATTAAGTAACGATCCTGCGAATAGGGTTTGTATAGCGGAAATGTACCAGCTCTGAAAACGCACTTGGTGATATCATCCCCCTTCATTAAGTAAATGGGGCTTGCCACCCTTTGTTTAAATGATGCTTTGTGATNACGCACTTGGTGATATCATCCCCCTTCATTAAGTAAATGGGGCTTGCCACCCTTTGTTTAAATGATGCTTTGTGATAGCACTCTGTAAACGATTTGTTACTACTTCTATGAGTTAAGACGTCTGAATCAACAGAAAAGGTCGTCGTCTTGCCGGAACGCTCTCAGCCAAACCGTTTTCGAGAAAACTACGCGAAAATTTCAAATAGTAGGCAAGTTGCCTGAGTGGTAGACTACACATATAAAACACCGCATGTGGTTGAACGATACGCAAGTGGAAACCAAATAACTATCTCTGTACTTTGAAGGTGTAAACAGTCGTGTGCTATGTGAGAGAGCGGTTGTGTTACAATAACAAATGAAGATGGCACGTTAGTAGAACAGCTCGGCCGATTCGCGCACAAAGGCACGGGGCACAGGTACCAGGCGCCAGTCGGTGGCCATGTGAGGATATCACAAGACCGCCATTTTGTACCTCACTGACCTTCACCTTGAACCAGGACCTTGACCCCGTGATCATGACCTAGGGAGACCTAGAACACAAAAAATTCCAAAAATATTCTACAAACATCTTAAAAACTACACAAAATCGAAAAAATCCCAAAATCGAGNACGCACTTGGTGATATCATCCCCCTTCATTAAGTAAATGGGGCTTGCCACCCTTTGTTTAAATGATGCTTTGTGATGGCACTCTGTAAACGATTTGTTACTACTTCTATGAGTTAAGACGTCTGAATCAACAGAAAAGGTCGTCGTCTTGCCGGAACGCTCTCAGCCGAACCGTTTTCGAGAAAACTACGCGAAAATTTCAAATAGTAGGCGAGTTGCCTGAGTGGTAGACTACACATATAAAACACTGCATGTGGTTGAACGATACGCAAGTGGAAACCAAATAACTCTCTCTGAACTTTAAAGGTGTAAACAGTCGTGTGCTATGTGAGAGAGCGGTTGTGTTAGAATAACAAATGAAGATGGCACGTTAGTAGAACAGCTCGGCCGATTCGCGCACAAAGGCACGGGGCACAGGTACCAGGCGCCAGTCGGTGGCCATGTGAGGATATCACAAGACCGCCATTTTGTACCTCACTGACCTTCACCTTGAACCAGGACCTTGACCCCGTGATCATGACCTAGGGAGACCTAGAACACAAAAAATTCCAAAAATATTCTACAAACATCTTAAAAACTACACAAAATCGAAAAAATCCCAAAATCGNCGGAACCTTTAGCCCGTGCTCATGATCTAGGGTGACCTGGAACACAAAAAATTCCAAAAATATTCTACAAACATCTTAAAAACTACACAAAATCGAAAAAATCCCAAAATCGAGGAACATATAGCATAAACCTAAACTCCTCCCACTCACACTAACCAACACTTCCCCGCTTCCCCTCCCCAAAAACATAAAAAAAATCGACAAAAGTCGAAAAAATTGAAAACATTGTAACTATCGAGGAACATAAGGTTACTTACTCCACCCTTCCCTCGCTAAAACCAGCACCCTTGCCAACACCCCTTCTCACCAACCGTCACACTCACACTATGAATCATAAAAAATCGAAGAAAATCCCAAAAAATCGAAAAAAGTTCTAAAAATTGAATAACTTATACATTACACCACCCGCCCTCCACTCGACACCAACACCCTAACCAACTACCCCACCCCTTCCCTTCCCCATTAAAAACCATTTAAAAATCGATAAAAACCACAAAAAATCTAAAAAANATCCCAAAATCGAGGAACATATAGCATAAACCTAAACTCCTCCCACTCACACTAACCAACACTTCCCCGCTTCCCCTCCCCAAAATCATAAAAAAAATCGACAAAAGTCGCAAAAATTGAAAACATAGTAACTATCGAGGAACATAAGGTTACTTACTCCACCCTTCCCTCGCTAAAACCAGCACCCTTGCCAACACCCCTTCTCACCAACCGTCACACTCACACTATGAATCATAAAAAATCGAAGAAAATCCCAAAAAATCGAAAAAAGTTCTAAAAATTGAATAACTTATACATTACACCACCCGCCCTCCACTCGACACCAACACCCTAACCAACTACCCCACCCCTTCCCTTCCCCATTAAAAACCATTTAAAAATCGATAAAAACCACAAAAAATCTAAAAAAATATTATAAAAATCGAGGGGTAAAAAACATTAATGACTCCGACCATCTTGTTGGTGGTTTTCGACCTTTACGTTGACTAAAAAAACCTGTGACTGAAGAAAAATATTGCAAAAAAAAAAACTAAAAATAGTTGTACAGAACATTGAGGGAAACAATAACATACTTAAAGCGAAAAACCAAGTTGATCCAATGTGACCCTCAGGGTTCGAATCGCATAAAGGTAGAGGAGCACAGCCACTCCCTGGTACGATGATCAACAGGCGACCAACCCTCGTCAGTTTGTATTGGCTCTTAAGTCGGCAGGCCTCCAACCATACAATCCATCAATACCAGCTTAAAGTATGAACCGGCCATGTCAGTCAACAACCACAAACCATACGAACCACCCATACCACACAGTCACGGCCATCAAGATAAGCCAACAATTACAATTGCTAATGCCGACGATTCATACAGACTGACCATTCCTAACAGACTATATATAAGGTACGTACCGAAAAAACATGTCAGTCAACCAAGCAAACCAGCCAAACATACCGTCTAATTATATTTAACAACGACTGACTCCTACTGTTTGACTCCTGCCGAATTACTCCTACCGCATGACTCCTGCCGACTGACTTCTGCCGACTGACTCCTGCGAATAGACTCATGCAGACTGACTCCAGCAGACTAACTCATCCTCTTCCTCCTACTTCTCATCCTTCTACTACTCTTCTTCATCCACTTCCACCTCCTCTACCTCATCCTCTCTTCTTCCTGTTCCTCGTCCTCCTATTACTCCTAATTCCTCCTCAGTAATCCTCCTCCTCAGCAATCATCACCAATCCTCAGTAATACTTCTCATCAATCCTCAACAATTCTCAGTAATCCTCCACACCAATCCTCNAGCAATCATCACCAATCCTCAGTAATACTTCTCATCAATCCTCAACAATTCTCAGTAATCCTCCACACCAATCCTCAGCAATCCTCATCAACAATTCTCACAATTCTTCAGTGCTCCTAAGCTATCCTCAGCAAACAGCAATCCTCTAGTAACCCCCCTCACCAATTTTCACTAATCCTTACCAATCATCACCAATCTTCAACAAATCCTCCACCTCAGGAGACCTCACCAATCCTCAGTAATACCCCTCACTGATCCTCTCCCCAAAATATTGCTGATTTTCTAAAAACATTCCTTTTCTTCAACAATATTCTTTATAAATATTCCTTATTCCTTAAAAAAAGGTTCTCTAGAATATTCCTTTCTTAGTTCCTTTGTTTATCAAACAAAACTCAGATGACTTAAAAAGAAAATCTTAGAAATAAATTTTGCTTCAGATTGTACCATATTCCTCCTAGCGCACTTTCACGCGTAATTTTTATGTAAAACAGACTCTTGCATTTGNTTGCTTCAGATTGTACCATATTCCTCCTAGCGCACTTTCACGCGTAATTTTTATGTAAAACAGACTCTTGCATTTGATTTTATACACCACTGAATTAATGAGTATTTTAGAAAATCAGTAGGGTAATGTTCAAGATATTAAAAGTGCACAACTATGAGTACATAGATTTATTGCCTTACTTTTTACATGTATTCGGTCTTTGCAATTCTCTGATGTTTCCAGATTATGGATAGAACACAATGGTTACATTCGATGTAGCCCCTTTCCTTAAGTTCACCGGTGATTGACGATATATCCCTACTGTGCGATAAATTCCCTCCTTGTTGCAAAGCAATCAAATGTCTGAGTCTATATAAAAATTCCATTGGGGTCTTTGGGAAATTTGTAGTAGGTGTTCTTGTCGTCATCTGCATTTTTCACACCTCTTTTTTTTTCAGCAAAGCCGGTGGTGAGATGTGGGAAGATGTTGGAAAAATTGCGGCTGCTCTCACCGTCAACACTGTCTTTATTATCGTATCCACACATCAACGAGTATCATTTCCTTTGTAGCAGGAGTATCGTTGGTAACNCGCCAATTTGAGAAAGGGTTGCACGTCTGTCACGTTTAATAATTCTCGTCAGTCGTTGTTTGTCCCGTTCTTTCACGATCTTTTTCCGACCGCAGCGATGTCAAAGATGTGATGTTTTACGAGATTCCCGATATTCACGGTACACTCGTGAAATGGTCGTACGCGAACATCCCAATGTTATCGCTACCTCGGAAATGCTATATCCCATCTCTCGTGCGCCAACTATAACACCACGTTCAAACTCACTTAAATCTTGATAACCTTCCATTGTAGCAGCAGTAACCGATCTAGCTGCCGACCGCATCGCGTTACTCTGATTGGTTCCATACCTCTGTTATTTGCATACGCTCGCCTATGCCAGTTTTTTTGGCTCTTCAGTGTAAGTCTTCGCAGCTGCTGGTGCTACATTATTTTTACGGAGTACGTTAAGTTCGCATGTCTGTTTAACAAGTTTATATTTCGTAAGAACCGATTGTATGGCATGCTGTTCGTTGTTTGTATAGGCTCTAGTTCTCTCGCGTTCTGTGAACGTTTATGTGCAGCATATTGTTAACAGGAGGAAGCGATATCATCACATATAATTTAAGTCTCATTTAAATTGGTTTAATTATTAATATAAATAATAATCTTATCTAAATAATATTGATTTCTCCATTTTGAGAAAAACCTTTGACCCACTTAAATCATGTAAGTTTACATATCGTTCTGTAGTACCACTTGTGTGAAAAATTTGGTCGGAAGAAGATGATTTGTTCCCGAGTTATATTGCATAAATGTTTCATTTTATCGCCTGGTGCTATCTTACAGAAAGGTGGGAAAAGTTGATATTTATAAACATATTTGAAGCTTCTAATGGATACTCTCAGAACACAAACTTTATTTAAAAGTTTTTAATAGATGTGACAAACTTATGTTCATTATCTACATGGCAGCCACACTGTGAATAAAGCCAGGCATTCTTGAAACCTGGCCTACTGTAGCACTACTTGTGTGCAAGGTTCAGTGGTATCGGTTCATTGGTTCCGGGCATATGAAATAGAAGCTCCATTTTATCATGTGTTGCTCTATTCATTACTAGAGAACCAAAAGGTTAAGTACTGGCACATTCTTTGTCATACATAAAGCTACATATTAAAGTCGATTCATTTTATTTGGGTTGCCTTANTAAAGTCGATTCATTTTATTTGGGTTGCCTTATATCATTGACATGGCTGTTGTTTTGAAAATATGCGACTTCCTCCCTAAGTCATATAGAATTGGATGTACTACAAAAGTATAACTTGTCGCTTGAATTTTGTGGACAAATGAGTTTATGTATTATTTCATTTTATGCTTGCATATATACTGCCACCATACAAAGTTAAACAGAAATTGGTTACATTGATTCATTGATAAAGTATCCACGTCAAAATGTAAATATGGCCGGTACTTTACAAATAGATGTCTGGCCTTCTTAATACATAACCTATTAATTTTCATCGCCTACCAAAGAACTACTTCTTTGACAATGAAGGTTGGAATCGATAAGTGTTTTAATGAGTTATAACAAAACTTTATTTATTAAAGTGGGACTATCTTAATAAATGGCTGTCAAAAGAGGTTCTGTGTAAACACATTTGATCTTTGTAATATATACTATCAGAATACAAAGCTAAGTTGAATTTGGTTTCGTTATTTCTTAGATATAGCATATAAAATAAAAATATATAATACGACCGACATTTTAAAATAATTTTAGTCCACATTTAAAACATGTGCATTTACACGGTGGACCTCTTGAAAACCTCTCATGCGTGGCCATTAGCACGTCCATAAATAAAATTAATATCGGCCATATTTTATTTTCCTTATAGAATGTGTGTGGTGTCAAACCACCTGATTTGAATGATGTTACGGGTACACATTGCAGTTTGCATTCAATATATGGGCTTGTACCTGGAGCATAAGGCATTAACAATGTTGTAATAATGTAATGGTTTTACATGGGCGTACGTCATTTGTCGGAAACGATGGGTTTCGAGACCTATATTTATTACGATNAATAATGTAATGGTTTTACATGGGCGTACGTCATTTGTCGGAAACGATGGGTTTCGAGACCTATATTTATTACGATGTTTATAATTATGTCACTGTCCACTACACGCACCTGCAGTTTGTTCCTATAATATTGAAACACTTGATATATATCGTCTAGATGTACGAGTATGGGAATGATAAATAACACTGAGCCAGAACGGAATTCAAAGAATGCAGAGGACCGTGAGTCAAAGGTGGGTGCCGAGCACCGNTGATAAATAACACTGAGCCAGAACGGAATTCAAAGAATGCAGAGGACCGTGAGTCAAAGGTGGGTGCCGAGCACCGCCGGTCAGAAGACAGAAACTTCTATGCGACGGGCGGAAAGCGTAAATATGCAGTCTTCATTAGAGTGTATAGTCTACTCCGACTGCGATTCAGTATGTGCATTCTCTACTCTTGTTCAGTGTGAGGTTGCCCATGTGCTCTGAAGGCATCATAGCCAGGGATCTCCCCACGTCACACATGTGTTAGATTGTATTTAGGTCCAATGACCGTGCAGACCAATCCATGCAACGAAATTCTTCACTGTCCGACATCTCAGTAAGAGCCACTGCACGATGAGGTGTAGTGTTGTCGTTCATGAAGTGTAACTCGAGGCCATCAACATCCCGAAAAATATGCCAGTGACGAAGGATAACCTCTAGATATAGAGGTCGCCAGAGAAGGAACCTGCCCCCAATCATTATGCCTCCGCATACGAGAACTCAGCCACATGCAATCCGGTACTTTTCGGCGATGTTGTCGATGTGACTGCGTATTCCGTATCCTCTCCAGGTGCATATAAGTCCGGAATCGCAATTGAGATTAAATCGGCTATCATCCGTAAAGAGCACTCGACCCTTATTGTTGAGCTCCCCAGTTCTTGAGTTCCGAGCACCACAGCAAACGCCGTCTCTGACGGATAGACGTCATTAGCACACAACGTTCTCGTTGCCGAGAGATCAAACCACGTGTATGCAGTCTCCTGGCCATGGCAAAACGCCATATGACCTTCTCAACCACCTGCATTATGTTTTTCTGCGTATATTCGTATACTCAATTCTACCGCAACCTAGGCGATTTCCTGATAGGTCTTTCAGTAGGTTCTGCCTATTCGTTCCCGTTTTATGTTAATTTCTCCACTTCGTCCTTAATTTTTCCATATAAGTGTATATAGCGGTGTTCTGTCCAAGAATGTTTGTATGTAGCACTACATATATTACTGGCGCTCATAGTTTCTTTCTTACTTGTTGAGGTATTCCAATAATTTATTGTATTTCTTGTCTACCATACCTATAATTTCGTAAATTTGGATTTTAGTTTATCTCATGATTCTTTATGAGCTTTTCTTATTGAGTATTCCATGTAGTTATAACTGCGTTATTTAACTTTCTTTAGTAGATGCAGTACTGTTTTGTTAATATATTGTATAGTACTTCTTTTTCATCTTACAGCGTTCTCAGCATCTTGGTTCCTAATTATTAAACTACTTTTTTCTAATTCTTACGTTCCTACTGCTTTCTATGTAACCAATCGCATACACTATTTTGTAATTTGTTATTATTATATTACTACGAATAATCATTATTCCCTCTACATGTAGTTACAGTATTTTTGCTTTATATGTATTTTTATGCTATTGTCAAGTAGGAGGTATTCTCTAAAGATTTCTTCATTGCGTACGTTTTCCCGCCTCCGTTTCGGGCAACTAAGCACCACGTCAATTAAACTGTTTCCTTCTGTCTTTAAAATTTGCCCAGAATTCCTTCATGTGTAGCAGATGTTGTTCCTTTCTCTCCTCAGTCCACGTCTTTCCGGTTTTCAGCTTCGACTTTGGTCGGATACCCTGTTGTTTTTGGAGTTTCTTCTGTAGTGAGTCACTGTCCTTGATGTCTTCACATGAGATTCCAATCTCCAGTAGGTCATTATCCACTCCATTGAACCGAGCCTCTTTCTCCGTTTTGTCTTGGAAGAAGGTAAATATGCGATTGGTCAGTCTTGTTGAACTCATTGCAGCTAAATGTCCGTAAAAAGCAATCCTCCTTTTCCGNAGGTAAATATGCGATTGGTCAGTCTTGTTGAACTCATTGCAGCTAAATGTCCGTAAAAAGCAATCCTCCTTTTCCGAATCACGTCAGTTATATATTTGCAAGTATGTATGTAACTTATGGTTGTGCTGCCTTGTATATTCACCACTGTCTTTGACTAGATCCAATATTTTTCTCAGAATTACCCTTTCTTTGGCTTACAATTTCTCAGGCATGCCTTTTTTATTCAAGGCAANAGGTAAATATGCGATTGGTCAGTCTTGTTGAACTCATTGCAGCTAAATGTCCGTAAAAAGCAATCCTCCTTTTCCGCATCACGTCAGTTATATATTTGCAAGTATGTATGTAACTTATGGTTGTGCTGCCTTGTATATTCACCACTGTCTTTGACTGGATCCAATATTTTTCTCAGAATTACCCTTTCTTTGGCTTACAATTTCTCAGGCATGCCTTTTTTATTCAAGGCAATGGATTCTGATGCATAAAAAACCTCTGGACTCATGACAGTGCAGTAGTGTCTGAGCTTTGCGTTCATGGATATAGATCTTAAGTTGTTGACACTGTTGGTCGGATGGTAGGCCATTTAGATTGAATTCATAAATGATGTGAGGGTTTCTTTTTCGGATATTTTCAATTCTATCCATTCACCAAGGAATAAAAATTTTTCTGTTAATTTGATTTTTCCTTCATTCGCTTCCAGCTCTCTTGGTGCCTGCAAGATATTTGTAATGAACTCCATCTTCTCAAAGGAGATCTGAAGGCCCGTCTTCGCTGCTTGAGTCTTAAGCAGGTTGATTTCTTTCGTGGCTGTGCCCAAGGAATGAGAGAAAATTGCAAGATCATATGCAAATTCTAGAAAGTAAATTAAAGGTTCCTATTCTTGTAGCCTAATCTGAATCTGTTTTAGAACCCTTCGCAACTAATTTTTTTTGCACCATTCGCGGATGACTTTCTCAACAACACATTTGAAGAGCAGAGGCGAGAGACCAACTTCCTGCCTAACTCCGTCCATTCCGAAGCCATCTGAGATATCTCCTCTAAACTTCACTTTTGAGGTAGTGTCAGTCAGGGTCTTTTGGATGATTGCGATTGTTTTGTTGTCTAACCAAAATTCTTTTACGAAGTGAATCAGGGTTCTGTGATCAATTGAGTCGTAGGCATTCTTGAAGTCGACAAACATCATCACGAATTTCTTTATTCTGAGCTTCAGGTAATAGATGATTGATTTCAGATTCGTTATCTGCTCGGCACATGAGCGATCTTTCGTGAACCCCTCCTTGGTACTTTCCCAGTTATGGATCTAGCTGTACTCCTTCCCGGGTCTGAGGAGCTTTTGAAAGCATTTTGCAGGTTATTTAGAGGAATGAGATGCGACGGTAGTTGTTAACTTCGGTTTGGTCACCTTTTTATGAAGGGTGTGAATTACGGCACAGGTCCAATCACTTGGAAGTTTCTCTGTGCCCCAGTTGCCGAAGATGATGTCCTTTAATTTATCGACAGTCTTATCGCCTGCGTACTCTCACAGTTCAGCTATTATCGAGTCCTCACCTGGTGCTGTGTTTTTCTTTAGTGATTGAATAATCTGCCTGATTTCTTCTTTCGTGGGGGGGGGGATGAATTTGTGTATACTTGTGTGTTCACTTCAAATGTAAATTTGGATCTTAGGGCATCGCAGTTAAGAAGGGATTAAAAATAATTCGCCAGGACCTGGCAATTTTCTTTAGAAATGTGGGCTAGTTTTCCAACGGAATCTTTAAATTGTAAGCTAAGGAGATTATATTTACTTAAAAGCTGTTTGAACGATCTGTAAAATTATCGTGTGTTGTTCCTATTGAAGTCCTGATTGCTCTGCGCCAAATGGTGTTTATCGAAAGCACGCTTCACACTGTTGGTGGTTTTTTTCTGTGCATTCTCTGTAATTCAGGAAATAATTCCAGTTTAATTTAATTTTTTTTTTGCAAGTTCCGTCTCTGCCAGGGAAGCTGCTTTTGCCTTATCGCATTATCGGATTCATTGTTCCACAAACCATGTTCCTTGGAAGCAGTTAGTGTGATAGACTCCTTAACTGTTTTTTAAAGGCCTCTTGTAGTTTTGGTTTGGGCGTCTTGTAGTTTCATTAGGTATGTTATTAATGTTTACTTTTCCCATCCTATTATTAAAACTATTTTTACTGAATAAACTAAGTGGTCAGAGTGGCGTTTCTTCGATTAATTATTATAAAGTAAATAAATTAAGTCCATTTTTTAGTTTATTTCCGAAGGAAAGAAAGGCTTATGAGATCACTTCCCCGTCTGCTAGTGTGTGTATGTGTGTGTATCTGTGCATGTGGGTTCCCTTTCGATGTTTTAATGTGTCAACCGAAAAAATAAAATACTGGCTACGCTCATAAGATCATTCGACTCCATCTGACGTACTTAGTACTTGTTCTATGATTCTTTAAAAAATACTTCATTTTCTGTATTTTGAAAATATTATCAAACTCTCTGTTTATACCTGTATCTGTATTTCAAAATCCCTAATGGTTTCATACAAATAATATTACGGCAACCGGTAAAAAAAAATTATAATTACTACGACACGTGTCAAATGATACAAATTTNTTCATACAAATAATATTACGGCAACCGGTAAAAAAAAATTATAATTACTACGACACGTGTCAAATGATACAAATTTGACTATATGTAGTTCATATTGTCATTCACCCATGCGACGTACCGTAGGTTTCTAGTACGTTCAAAATGTTGTTCTCCTTGAAGAAGTATTTTTAATGGCAAAATTAAGCTCCTATCATACACATGATTATTATAAGTATCAGAGCTTTGTTATTTGTGATATCTAACTTCAGAAGCCACGAGTCTATTTGCGTGGCATTTGTCTCTCTCTATTGATTCACTCGTAAATGTATTCAGTTCCATAACAAAAACATGTTTTCCTTCGAAATTTATTTATTTTTTGTTTCTNGATTCACTCGTAAATGTATTCAGTTCCATAACAAAAACATGTTTTCCTTCGAAATTTATTTATTTTTTGTTTCTTTTTTTTCCAAGCCGACGGGCTACCCGCATTGCCAATGAATGAAAACAATCTGCAAACCATTGTGGAGGGTAGTAGCATTTGGAAGGGTTGGGACGCGGCAGAAAACAGACTGAGCGAGGGTGGGTTTTTAAACTGCCCTGTCATTGTGTGGTACAGGGAAAGAGAGAGAGAGAGAGAGAGAGAGNACTGAGCGAGGGTGGGTTTTTAAACTGCCCTGTCATTGTGTGGTACAGGGAAAGAGAGAGAGAGAGAGAGAGAGAGAGCCCTCGGGTGTATGCAAATATTCCCGCAAAAGTTAATTACACTTCAGCAAANGAGAGAGAGAGAGAGAGAGAGAGAGCCCTCGGGTGTATGCAAATATTCCCGCAAAAGTTAATTACACTTCAGCAAAAATACGCAAACCTGGAATGATCCGCTTGATTCTGCGAGGGCAGCAAATCAAGTGGGAGGGTGCAAACAGTAGGCGACATAGCTCTCCTCTATGTATTACGAATGCGGAAATTTTGAAGCCAAATTATTTACACCTTCTCGGATGGAACGCTTAGCAGTTGGTACGCAGAAATGTGATATCTTTGAAGCTTGTGGTGTAGTAACTTACCAGTTGTCCATTACATCAAAACCACAAATAATGTATTGATAAAATTTTACTCGACTGTCTAGAGAAGAGCTGGGAGAAAATTAAGCTAGGATGAAAAAATTAGTTTTTTTTNTTGATAAAATTTTACTCGACTGTCTAGAGAAGAGCTGGGAGAAAATTAAGCTAGGATGAAAAAATTAGTTTTTTTTTCTCCTTGAATACAGCCTGTAAATTATGCTGTTTCGCTATATTACGCCGAAATTACGACATCCGTGACTACTTTAGAAGCAACATGATTCTCGCTGTTATTTTATTATTGACATATTATTATATAGATAGTGTATAAATTCCCGTTACCATTTCAAAAATAATTATGTCGTAACCATAAGATATACAGAACTTCTCTCTTGTGTAAAGTGTTTTTAGTCTCTGATACTTCCTCATGTTTCATTTCAGAACGAAATTGATTAGCGGAATCAGTGTCTGTTTCCGGGTAACTGTTATCTCGTATGCTTAATTATGACAATGACTACCATTCAAGGAAAGTTTTGCCGTCATTATAGTAAAATATTCTCCTTCCAGTCAAATCGGAATACTTTTTTTATATTAATTTATTTAATCGGTGATTTGATTGTCACTGAACAGCGATACGGCATAAGTGAGGTAACACTTATGGTACATATTTGCCAGGTCCTGTATTAAGGAACTAACCTGGCATTTGCCTGTATTTAATTTTTCGAAAACCCTGGAAAACCAGAATCACAAACTCTCTTATCGCATCTAGGAGGGGTCCTAGATGTGATAAGAGTGAGTTCCACCTGCGCTACCCACCTTGTTTTAATAAATGCAAGGAGAGAGTTTGTGATAAAGATCTCCTTCGAAGTGGATGCCACAGTATACCTCAAATGATTCTTGACTTAGTAAAAGCAGCATTCTAACGAAGCCCTCGTAAGTCAATTCGTCGTCGTGCGTCAACGTCCCATAAAGTTCTACATANGTAAAAGCAGCATTCTAACGAAGCCCTCGTAAGTCAATTCGTCGTCGTGCGTCAACGTCCCATAAAGTTCTACATAAGCCCTTCCGTGCTTGTCCCTACAAAGTGAAAATCCTTTGTAACTGTTAATTCAGCAGGAAAAGAAGTTTCCTTTTACCCAATTACGCGCAAAGCCACATGAATTGTTCACAAATGCTTTTCGGGGTTTTTAAAGACTTTGTATTCGTGTGTAGTAGCCATTAAAATGTCCACACGCGTGGGTAATGACTTTATCAAATANGGTTTTTAAAGACTTTGTATTCGTGTGTAGTAGCCATTAAAATGTCCACACGCGTGGGTAATGACTTTATCAAATAACAACACTCTTTTTAGGCACTCTTGACTATTCATCAATTGAGTCTTATATGTAACAGGCAGAGGAAAGCAATTTGGTTTGCAAAGCTTGGGTGATTGGTTTATTTGCACGTTATAGCCGTAGACAAGCAACAGCTTATCCATTGACCTTGGTTGTTGCAACTCACGTTAAACCACCACGATTTGACTATTAATCGCTGGATAGCTGCTTGCACATTTTCAACGTCTCTTGAGAAACTCTTATCCGTCAACTTCAAGCGGGTTCTTCAACACTGCTTCCATCTTTAAAGTTCTTAAACCACACCATTACTTTGAATTGGCAGGAGAAACCTTCACATAATGATGGCGAAACTTTAATTGAACGATAATCTCAGGCTATAGCTCGGTATTCCGGAAGACGCACAGGGAATTTTACCTCTGGTGTTTTCATTTATATTCCAATAAATCCATAAAAACTACATAAATAAACAGTATTCTGAGCCACAGGGCACTTAAACAAAAAATAGGCTTTTTCTACCTCATATGGTTATGACGTAATGATTTTTTTTTGTGACGGAATTTTATGAAAACGCTGTATCCAGTGATTGAATGTAGACTCGTTAGAGAATAGCTACCAATTTTATGGGCAGGCAGGTTTTGTAAACAATAATACAGGTGATTAGTTTTAAAGATGAAGAGCATGTACCCTAAGTTAAGCATAATTTATATAAACAAAAGTTTATTTTTATATTATATAGACACACACGCAAGCACGTAAAATGGAAAACTAAGGAAAAATTATGAGCATTTCAATCATATAATTTCTTGATCTCGATCCTCACTTGAGAGCAATCATCTTTAATTTTTCTTGACAATAGCCGAAATTTAATGAACATTTTAATTTTATTTTATATAAGAACAAAATTGGATTTATAGTGTGTTCTAACCACCATAGGTATGTTATTGCGCCAAAAATAGTTTTATTTTCTTAGTTAATTAATATTTTTTGCAATTTTTGCTCATAAATTAATCGGAAAATTAATTGATCGCAATTTCAAATTTCGTTTACGATATGTTGATAGGTACATTAATCAATCTCTCTTCGTACTTGCACTGTCATATGGGTGGATAACATTCTTCACTACTCATATGGGAGCACCGTTAAGTAATCCTTCCCAGTAATTAAACCGCCAATGTCCATAACCTGAATATCCAAGACGTAAAATTACCGATTGGATGAGCACTATAGATCTAAATAATCTCTTATATCAAAGGTTCATAAAATTTTTTATTTAGAAAACCGCTTTGGTACCTATTATGTACATGTAACTCCATCCTCAATTTTTTTTAATACAAGCTAAAGAAATGCTTTAATGTGTACAACCTATTTATTTTTAACTAATAAAATTGATAAATTCCCAGTTTAGTTTACAACGAAAGCTCCAAAACCAGTTTTGTTAATGACAAAAATTCTATACAGTTTAACACTATTTCAGCGTCACCACAATATATATTATGAAAACTGAAACATTTAAAATTAACTGGCAGACTTCTGAATAGAAACTCTAGGACATCCAGTGATCCACTGATCACAATTTAAGAATTGCTGTCTTAAGTTCAACACACTTAGTATACCTATTATGAGTTTCAGCGTTCAGTGCGCAAGAGGAGGAGCTCTGCCTGTTTCTCGATTTGAAATGCAACACTTGTTAGAATCACCGAACCATCCCGATTTCCAAATTATGTCACATTTCGTGAAGTTGGCGTTCCGGTGAGGAGGAGCAATCCACTTCGTAACCACAACAAATGCCCTGTTTGGTAGCTACGACCTACTTTTTTAATACCTTATGTGTGTTAATTATAAAGGCAGCATTGAAGACGATTTCTCGTAGCTTTTATTTATGTGGTACGAGCTTTCTCCTACTCAACCACCTCTGAGGCATCACGGGGACAAAAACAATACAGCGGCGTTGGTAGATTTACGTGGATTTCACGCACGAATTCATGTGGCAGCAGTCTGCAATTCTCAGTCATTTTCATACTCCGGTTACAATAGTTTATTCATTCGCTGCTGTCATGATGGGAGAGAATTGTGTTGTACTTCTTGGTTGCACCTAACACGGTCATATCATTGCCTACCGTTTTTCAATGACTTAAGAGTTAAACAGGNCATTTTCATACTCCGGTTACAATAGTTTATTCATTCGCTGCTGTCATGATGGGAGAGAATTGTGTTGTACTTCTTGGTTGCACCTAACACGGTCATATCATTGCCTACCGTTTTTCAATGGCTTAAGAGTAAAACAGGATGTGTCGAAAGCCACTGTGGCCCAACACTTAAAGACAACCTACAGTATATTTACTTGAAGTTTAACCTGCCACCGTAATAATCCATGAACTCTAAGTACCTCTAGGCATTAGGTAGCTGAAGTGAATATAGTCTATTAACGGTTTATTCACACTTTTTTAATCAAACTTTTGAAAAAGCACCTCATGTATGACGTGTGTGGTTGATTCCTAAATTTGAAAGAGTCGGGGGAAGAAACTGCTAACCCACGTATGCATCATTGGGAGATAATAAATATGTAAGGTTTCTCTTAATCTGTAAAACATATTTGTGTAGAATATCAACAGGTATTATTTGAAACGATTGTTGATGCATAGTAGCCCCAAAAACTTTTCTGAAAGAAAACGGTTTAGTCTACAAATGTAAATAAAATGATATGATATCGAAAACTGTTGTTGGTTAGCAATGCCTTCCTCCAAATACAAAAGGACATTTATGAATTAAAAGCGTTTCCATACTTTGTTATACAAAAGGACATAGTTTATGTCGTATTAATGTACTAGTTTACATTAAAGGATTGCTACTTTGCTGTAGCTTTACGTGCACATTAGAAAAAATGTTCGTCCTGGTAGACAGTAAACAAAACCTTATAAACTGTTACTGGGTTGTTCCTTTCGTCCTCCGCGTCCTCTTCTTCAGGATTTGCTCGAAATGTCCTAATAGACATGGTGTATCGGTGATATGTATGGAAGCAACTCCTCTATATATTCAAGTTTTTTTCTTATTGATGCAATTAGGAACATCATACTCCTTTATCAACTTCGGTGATGTATGATTTATCCTCTCGTTTTCAGGGAAGCATTAAGGAGCACTGCTGTCACCTAATGCAATATATTTTAAACGTCATGGGTGTTTTTTTTGTCCAAACATAATACAAATATCTTTTTTTAAATCTATGTCACGACACTCATCGCTCTTTTTCTTTTCGGTGTTTAGGTTGTTTCATAATTTGTAAAATGTCAAGGATGTCTCCATTAGTCAATGTTGTAACCGTGAACTTATTTCTCTTCCCACATTTTGAAATCACTTCTCTCCACTGGTCTCGAGTATAAACGTAGGGCTCATTCTTTTGGTATTTCTCTATCATAGCGAAATCCCGATCGTACGACAGAAACGAAACACATGGCACTAGTAAATCATGAGTTGGTTATTCACAACTGCAACGAAAACTGCTAACTCGCATGATACAGGCTCGCCTTTAGCAGAACGTGAAAGAACACGTGGGTGAGCCACTGCCAGGGTGTTGAACCACTTTTGCCGGCTGCGGAACTCGCAACACCGCACGGGTGGCTAGGTATTTCAACTGCTACCTCCCAGTCGAGAACAATAGCGCTCCTCTGCGTCAGCCTAAGAACTAACAACAAAACTGGTCACACTTTTTCCTATCCCATGGCCACTCTGGTNTCGCAACACCGCACGGGTGGCGAGGTATTTCGACTGCTGCCGCCCAGTCGAGAACAGTAGCGCTCCTCTGCGTCAGCCTAAGAACTAACAACAAAACTGGTCACACTTTTTCCTATCCCATGGCCACTCTGGTGTATATCTTTACTCAATGGCCCTATATTTATGAGCAAGGTCAATACCCATGACCGTATTCTTTCCAGATATTTTGTTCACGTTGATGTGTTTTACAACCATTTGACAGTTCTCTGGGTGATTCGAAGTTTTTAATTCTAGCAGTGCTGTTTCCAAAAAATAAATAAACACTGCAACTCAAAGATTCGTTACTGTGCATCTTCCGAGTTCACTATAACTCAATTCACACTCCATACAAAATGGCGTAAGAAATTATTAAACGTTGTATAAATCAGGATCTAAATACGTTTTAAATCCTATAAGGAAAAAAAGAGCACATCGTGATTTATTTCACTGTCCGCGCAATTGATGAAAATGGGATATTTAATTATTGACCCTGCTCCGTTCTGACAATTTTGTCTTAAAGTGTAAAGAAAATGTAATTTTATGTTTCACAGTAAGTGACACGTTCCCTTTGTATTCATTATTTAAACATATGATAATATTTTATATTTTATAAAATATGCTGTTTAAACGTTACAGGCACGGAAATGATGTAGGCCTTATTTTGGTAGTAATCAGAGCTGATTTTACTCCTTTTCACCTTTCTAGATGTTAAAATTTCTAAAAATACTGAAAAGTCGTTTTTATGTATTTAAGTATCCAAAATTTGGAAGCAAAGAATATAAAGATATTTTTAACGTTAATGTGATTTAAAAGGACTACAGGAAAACCATTCTTAACACTTTTAACTTTATTAGGGGTACAATTTTATAAACTCCTGCAATCTATTTTTAGGTAATCATGTAGCCAACCTTTCTAAGTAAGGAGCATATATATATATATATATATATATATATTATTGGGCTTATGACAAACTGAGGAGTAATAAACCGAAAAATAAATCTTACGCCTTTCGACCTTCTTTAGTGTTCAGTTTCGTAAAGTCACGAGATTAGTTTTTAGGCATTTGAAAGCCAACTTTTCAAGCAAAGAGCATAACGACAGTATAAGGGGTTAGTGAGCTATCCATGAGTATTTGAAAACAAATGTTATTCTTTTCCCTATGTTAGGGGTTGAATGCCAAATAGATCCTAAAATTTGTTTTTCGTCATTTGCTTACGTAGCCTTTTGAACAAAAGTACATAACGATATCTTACCGCGTTATTGCGCTATTGAGTACTTTAAGACATATTATCTTCCTTTTCACCCCCTTAAGTTTTGAAATACAAAAAGGCCTATAATATATTTTTTGGCATTTATATCGGCAACCTTTAGAAGCAAAGATAATAACGATATCTCTTCAGGTTAATGACCTATTGGGAAGCCATCGAAAACCCATTTTTATACATTTTCACCCTCTTAGCAACTGAATTTTAAACGTTACCAAAATTAATTTTTCAGCATTCGTTTTGCCAACTTTTCAAATATAAAATTATAACGATATCTTACAGGGCTAATATTGTGTTTAGAAGCCCTCGAAAACACATGTTATGCCATTTCACCCCTTTAGGTGCTGAATGAAAATAAATCTGAAATTAGTTTTCGGGTTTTTGTATAGATTACCTTTTAAATCTTAGAGCACAGCGATATCTCATAAGGTTAATAAGCTATCGAAGAGTCCTTGGAAACACATTTTGCACAATTTCTCTCATATAGAGGTTGAATTCCAAAAATTCTGAAATTATTTGTTAGGTATTTGTATAGTATACATTTTGAAGCTAAGAAAACAACGACAGTTCATCGGGTTAGTGAGCTATTGAGGAGTCCTCGAAAACACAATTTACACTTTTTCACATTCTTAGGTGTTGAATTTCGAAAAATTGGTACTTAGAGGGTGCCTGCGTCCTAAGGGAAAGTCGTCCCTAAATTTTCATGATTTTGCTTTCAGCAGTTTTGACAGGGCATTGATGAGTCAGTCAGGCAGGCAGTCAGTCGGAAACTTCATTGTATACATAGAGACAAGCTTACAATTCGCGGCTTAACTTGCGTTTACTACACCTAGGTATACCAGTAGCCAGGTTAGCATACTCTGGAGCATGTCACGTAAAGCTGCCCATGTGATGAGATGTCTTTCCTCAAATCTCTTGCTGTCACATTTGACGAGTGTCCCTGGACGTCACTTATAGACATAACGAAACAGAGCTGGATGGGGAATTGCAGTTTCTTAAAGTCTATAGGTTACTCACATGGGATGTGTGATATGCGCAATATGGAGTATTATTCCCACATACTCGACAAGTGAAGAATGAGGCCTCGATTACCTTTTATTGCCAATCCTTCATTTGGATCCTGGTGCTGTTGCAGTTTCTTGGTGGCTATAGTAACGGAGCATTAATGGTAATAGTAATAGAACACCAACGTTAAGGAACAGTTTGTATGGCAATAAGCCGAGAGGGTAGATTTTGGGGTTTTAATGTTGAAATCCACTTTAAAACTGTGTCCACGAATTTTCACTCCGTCCATACTCCTTCAAACAAACCAAGCAAACCATACAAACAATTTATTATATTGTTAACGTTGTTCACTCCTCGTAACATCTTCTATGGCAATATATTTTTAACTACTAGCTTATTCTCTTTTTAACTATATACTAACGATTTGATAAACTGATTTTTGTCTTCTGAGCATTTCTAGTATAAACGTTACTGTAACTTATCCGAGTTAAGTAAAGCAATATTTTCGTGAACAAAAGCTGTGATATTTTGGAAAATCAAATATAAACAATTGTCATCGTCATTGTGTTAAGATTATGTTTTGAGAATTCTCTAGCTGACTCGCGTGTTTATCGCTCTGACACATATGTTGCCAAGAAACCATTCAAATGTAGCTACACAAAAATTGGTTGCTACTGAGGTGACATACACCCCAATGCACCTATCATCCAAAATTACACGTTAAATTAACTACGAAATAAAATGTGATTTATACACTTATATCCTACTAATATTATAAATGCGAAAGTCTCTGTGTATATTTGTTACCAGTCAGTTCCATAACGGCTGAACGTATTTTGATGAAATTTGGTATGTAGGTACTTATGGTCCTGGAATAGGACGTGTGATACTTTTTATCCCGAAAAATTGTCGGTTCCTGTGGAAAAGTAACAAAACGTAATTCTGCAACGGCTGGGAACGTGACCGAAATATTTTTTCCTCTGGTGTAAGAGTTTATTATGCCGCCCAAGGACCTCTGAAATGGCTTAATGACTGCTATCAATAGATAACAACCGGGATCAAATATTTAATGTGCCCTCCGAAGCCCGGAAGCGCTCAGATGTTATGCCACTAAACGGTCACCCATCCAAATGTGTGGCACTGGGAACATTGCTTAACTTTGGTGATCGATTAAAATCCCTCAGCAAAGCGCACAAAAGTAGTACTAATGTACACTTATTTCTAAAGATACAACTTGATGAAACTCACGTTTGGATTTTCATACATCGACGCTGGAAAACGGAAATGTGGTAACTACGCGATAGTTGCACAGATACACTCCCAAAACAATACCCTACTTCTTGGCTATCAGGTAAAAAATATTTTCTTCCTTTTGGGTTGCCGTAATCAGTTAAAAACCAAGGCCAACATAGTATTATTTTACAATTCTGTTTTCACATAAATGAATTGTCTTTTCCAAAATTATTTATTAACGTATCACTGTAAAACTCAATTGTACCCGGGCGAAGCCGGGCCGGTTCACTAATAAGATATAATAACGAAAAAAAAATATAATTTATTTCACCAGCTGCTCAATTTATGAAAACGAAATATTAAAATTCTAATCCTGCTCTTTACTGACAATTTAGTCTGCAACATGAAGGTAAATGAAAATTTCGTTTCACAGTAAGAGACGGGTTTCTTTTCCATTCGTAATTGCATCGTTTTGCGTGTTTTTGGAAAATATGCTGGTTTGAAAATTACAGGCATTGGGAACGAAGTAATGTAGATAACATACTGAAAACACATTTACGACTCTAAAACTTCTTAAAGGTTTAATTTTTTAAATCCGAATATCCGTTTTTTTTTTTTGTGTTTATGGCCAACTTTTGGAAACAAAGAGCAGAACTATATGCTATCAATGAGGAATTGAATGATTCGTCGCAAATACTGTGTAACACTGTTAACCATATTCGGGGTGGAATTTCGATAAATGTTTAAATGAATTTTTAGGTATTTACATAACCAAATTTTTAAAGTAAGGGGTATATAATAACTTAATTAATTTAATATGATTTGATAAGCGCTCCAAAAGGCATTTTATTTCTTAATCTCCTTAGGTGTATATTAATTTTCAAAATATCCTTATGCTTAATTTTATGTAGTTATATAGGCAGTCTTCTCAAGCTGATAGCATGATTACTCATCGTTTTAATAAGCTTTTTAGGAGTCTTCGTAAACATATGTCACCTCTTTTCACCCTCTTTGGGATCAAATTTTGGAAAAATCTTGTAATTAGGTTAAACGCATCTATATAGGTAGTCTTATAAAGCGTAGAGAATTACGATATTCTATAGAGATAATAAGGTAATCAAGAGTCATTGAAAACATATTTTTTTTTTCGCCATTTCAGGATTGAACTTCAAAAATCCGAAAGTATTTTTATGCACTTTTATAAGTAGTATTTTAATGCAGAGAGCATAACAATATATCACCTGGTTAATGAGCTATTGATGAAACCTTGAAAAGACATTTTACCTCTTTTTACCCTTTTAGTATTCGAATTTCGTAAAACTCTTCCTTAGATGGTGCTTACACTGAGGGGAACCCTATAACAATTACACGTTTCAGTTTTAAGACACATTTCAAATTTATTGTAAAATGGAATACCTCTTTTTATACATTGACATAAATTAATACGCTAACTGAGAAGTAACATACTTATCCACTAATAACAAATGGTATTATACATGAGTTTAAATTTCTTCTGTGCGGCTAAACTACGAACTCCCTTGATATTCGTAGATTATCTTTTTTAACACATTTGATTCAGAAATATATTGACTCTACACGTGGAAGATACGCTATAAAACGCTTTTTTATATCAAAGAAAAAAATCTTTAAAGCTGTTTTCTTTACAGTTACCAAACCTTACTGTAATTGAAAGGAAAAGTTAAAGAAATTTAGATTGACTTTTATTTAATTTTATGTTTTTACATTATTGTTTTATGGCATTANTGAAAGGAAAAGTTAAAGAAATTTAGATTGACTTTTATTTAATTTTATGTTTTTACATTATTGTTTTATGGCATTAATACCTTTTTATGCCAATGAAGTAATTTTATTTAACCTTTTTTTAACAGTAAAGAAATATTGCTTCATACCAACGGAGGAAAGTACTAAGTGATATAAATGTTTTTCTTTCATGCATTTTAGTTTATTAAATAACGAAACTTAATAAATGCCAGCATATCAAATAACTAATTACTTTTAAATTATCGACGTAATTGNTCAAAGGAAAAGTTAAAGAAATTTAGATTGACTTTTATTTAATTTTATGTTTTTACATTATTGTTTTATGGCATTATTACCTTTTTATGCCAATGAAGTAATTTTATTTAACCTTTTTTTAACAGTAAAGAAATATTGCTTCATACCAACGGAGGAAAGTACTAAGTGATATAAATGTTTTTCTTTCATGCATTTTGGTTTATTAAATAACGAAACTTAATAAATGCCAGCATATCAAATAACTAATTACTTTTAAATTATCGACGTAATTGTTAAACTTTAAAATTCAGAAAGTTGCTTTACCACAAATAATGCTGNCGCAGATTAGTTCCCAAGTACTCAATATCACAGTCGCCTCTGTCCATTCCGCGTTGGACGAATTTCGCCTCCTATGCACGGAATACGAATTGCTTGCAATGGCGAGAAATGCCACTACTCTCGTGTGTGTGACAGTTAGATAATCCGGGCGCCCAGGACGAAACAATGAACTTCGCAATAGCAGAGACATCAAAGGGGTGTGAAAAATGCCGCAGCTCAATTAGATCCACCCTCGAGCTTTGCATAATTGGAATGTGTTATCGCGAGGAAAGGAAGAGAAGCAGCTCTCCCGGCTTAGGCCAGCTGCCGTTAAGGTGACCTGTGTGCAGTCTTTCTAAGGGTCACAAATAACATACTCTTCGCGCCTTGCTGCATCTGTCGGAAATCGTTGCCTTGTCCTTGAATTCATTACCAGAGTCAGCAACGTGTGTGAAGAGATGGTAACACTAACTTGGAGATAAGTGCCTTATGAGAACGAGTAGAGCAGNCCAGAGTCAGCAACGTGTGTGAAGAGATGGTAACACTAACTTGGAGATAAGTGCCTTATGAGAACGAGTAGAGCAGCTGCGAAATAAGGTTACGAGAAGGAACTGGAGTACCTCGAGAAAACTACTGTATCTATCCGCGGTTTCTTCAAAATTTTGAATTAAACCTTTGAAAAATCTCCCCGTGTATGTTGTGCTTGGTTTTTTCCTAAACACTTCATGTGTCATAAGCGTCGTATACATCTCTTAACATAAAAATACTTTATTTTTTATTAACTTTTAATTGCATGTTATCGATAAATTATGATATTTAATTTATAATTAATATGAATTAAAACAGGGAGAAAATAGGTGTATTGGTAATGTCTAGTAAGAAATAATTCTTATGCAAAAAATTATTACTATACAGANAAACAGGGAGAAAATAGGTGTATTGGTAATGTCTAGTAAGAAATAATTCTTATGCAAAAAATTATTACTATACAGAATGTGCAGGACTGCGGTGCGTGGTTCCTTTAATGCTGTGATTTCCTTGACTTTATTAAGCTTTGTTTGCATGAGGCGGAAGAATATCCTTAAAGAAGAACTTTAACAGGGCCTCAGGAAAGTTGGAAGTAACCACGAATGGACTATATATACACTACAGTTTTCAGTAGAAGAAAGCAATTAAACATTTTTTTTTTAAATATAATTTCTCGTATAATAAACACGTATAACTGAGGCATACATCATGCTTCGTAATATACACTGTGAGCCGGTGCATGTGCAGATAGTGAAGAGTAAACAAAAACCAAATTCACTCCCTTGCGGTGCGCTGGATTCAATCCCATTGTCCATCGCATCGTAAGTCGGTACTCAAACTGCACTGTTGAAGTCGGTCTTGCTATAGTTACTCCGTGTTGCTTAAATAATTTTGCATTACCGCGGTGTATGCAAGTATGCATTGATTTGGTCATAACTTTTCGTGGAAACACGTTATCACGTTATTCTTCTGTGCAAACGAACAGACATGTGTCATTATAAAGTAGCTGACTTGTATATCAAAAAACGTTACGCAAATAGATGCATTAAAGGCGATGATTTTGAAGCACTCTCATTAACGTATCAAACAATTACATCAGAAAACATGAACAATTTCATGGTCTACGTACTTATCTAAATTGTTTTAATCACATTCTTGTTCTTTGACACACCTTTATAAATTAGGCACTCTTGTAATCCTATTCGCACCGGAATCGTAGGATTTTTCTAGGACTGCTATTTTTAGCCTACTTTCCGAAGGACAGGAAGGCTTATGAGNGTATTTTTTTAGGACTGCTATTTTTAGCCTACTTTCCGAAGGACAGGAAGGCTTATGAGATCACTTTCTTGTATGTGTTGTGTGTATGTGTCTGTGAATGTAGGTGTGTGTGCCTGTGTGTGTGTGTCAATGCGTGTGTGTGTGTGCCCCCCACCCCTTTTTTCTAGTTTTCAATTTTTTGTACGCTTGAACCTAATTTCACCAAACTTGGCACACATATCGTACTTACTAAGGGCAGATGACTTTTGTAGTTTTAGACCGCGTCGGGAATTTACTTTAAAAATGGTGACCATTAAAACATTTTGGGTGATATGTCATATCTCGGAAACGATTCAAGTGATTTAAACCAAAATGTTTTATGCTGGCAGGGAAAATTGTGAGCATTGAATTCATATGTTATTTTTGTTATTGGTCCTCCATTTTTTCAGATAGCATCACATGAACAATAAATCTTTTACCTCATATTTCGAAAACTACTGAACCAATTTTTGCCAAATTTGGCAAGTATGAAGTTCTTTTATAGAAAACGTAAATGTAACTAATTTAAATAATGAGGTACTTATATTCAAAATGGTGTTATTACAAATATTTTAAGTTTATTTGGTATAACTACCATACCGTTTGACCAATTTCAACCAAATTGTTTACACTTACATTGTCTCCTACAAACATCATATACACCAAAAAACAACGACTTTTTTCCTCCATCGCCATTTTTTAATACAGTGCTAAATGAATTAATAAAGTTTTTGTGTAATAATTTGGCAAACAATGTACAGATTACTACCAAATTTGCCAAACACGTAGTACTGCAGCAGTAGGTATGTACAAATATGTTTCAATTGTGCCAGACATTTATTATCAAAATGGTGGCCATCTAGCTAGTATAGCATAGTACGCTATATCTGCGAAACCATGCAACAATTCCAACATAACTTTGTATGCTTGGAGTACATATAACTAACATCAAATGTGTTTACACAGAGCCTCATTTGTCCCCAATTTTGTAAGATAGTGCAACAAAAATAAATAAAATAATTATATCATATCTCGGGAAACAATTGACAGATTCACACCAAACATGTCAGACACTTATTGTCAATATGGCGGCCATACAGCTATTTAAGTTTTGTTTTTTATATCATCGCAACTATGTCATTAATTTCAAAAAAAAATTGTACGCTCGTTGTATATATTGCAACAATCAAATTTGTGCACAGTTAATCTCTTTTGCTGGCCATTTTGTAAAGTAGTATCACATAAATTAAAATTGTATGATATATCCGAAAAACAACCGATTTATACCAAATTTGGCAAATAAGTGACAATATGGCAGGCCATGTAAACTGATAATCTTTGAAAGGGCCAGACACACGTATTTTTTAAAGGTGGCCAAAAAATATAAGCTTAGAATTTTTTATCTACGAAAATATATTTTCTGGGTTTAAGGTTTTCTTTCTAAACATGGAAGGATTTCAATGCAACAATTTGGCAATACAAACTTTAAAAATATTATTCATACAATTTTTTTTTATGTTTATGTATACTTCAATTTTTTTAATAGTTTATTCACCGTTAGTTTTATATGCTTAAACTTACACAGAAATAAATTAATACACAATTTAGTACGAAAAATGGACGATAATTATTAGAAGTGAATTATTGTGTTTATTTTTATAAGACAGGCTTAATAATAGTGTGTTTTCTTGTAACGGAAAAAACAATCAGACTTATTTATATTTGCTAATTCTCAGGTTAAACAATTTTTCCTGAATTTACACCTCTGCATATGATGGATATATTTGGTCATATTTAACCTGGACCCGAACAGTCTTGCACAGGGAATAAACAAAAATCACGGCGTCAATTAATTTGCTTAATAATCTAAATCATTCATCTCTGGGACAGATCGGTGATGTCGACAGTTGACTCCATTTCAGCTTCATCGCTGCTGCATGCTTCGTGTATATAGTTACTGGCCGTGAGTGTAACAATTCGCATTCCCGATAAATCAAATTAACAACTTCAAATACCGCAATAAATTACGTGCAATTTAATACCTTAATTGCTAATGTTATCTATGCAACGAATCTGAATAATTATAGCCAATCAAATAAAGCAGGTTATATTTCATTCTCTTTGACATTGTGTTAAAGTCAATTGGTTTACTAACGAATCGTCCACTGTTGCGAAATACGAACACGAGCCGAACACTTCATAACTAAGTTACATTAACGCAGAACAGCAAAGGAAAACCACATTTCTGTTAAATTTCTTTCTGCATAAAATCTGCTTCAAAACAATATGTGTTAGATAAATGGTTAATATTAACCTATTATACTTGAAGTACGATGATTAATTCCCTATGATGATGGAATAGTTTCGTGCGGAAATACTCATTTAAGGGGTGTAACGGTGACTATGATTGTGAACAGTGTACTGCAAGCTATTTCGTTTCTATTCGCACATTCAATTCACTGCTACTTCGTCCACAACGCATACCTACCCATGATGAAAATCATGGTTGGCTCCGTCTGCGTAAACCATAATCAATTACAATTTTTTTTNACAACGCATACCTACCCATGATGAAAATCATGGTTGGCTCCGTCTGCGTAAACCATAATCAATTACAATTTTTTTTTTAATAAATTCTGATATGTAGTTTATTTAAAATTTGATAATGCATTTTTTTTTTCATATTCCCGGTGTGGAATAAATGCGTATAATATTGTCTTGTGAAAATAATGTCGGATAACTGTGTAAAATGTTTATTAAACGACATTCTGGTTTCATGACTATGTTATGTGACATCCCTATGTTTCAAACGGGTCCCATTGTAAGCGATTATGAAATATTTTAAGGTGATTTTTTTTTTCGTCACAGAAATGAAAGTCGATATTTTTTTTACCAATTCATATACGTGGGTACTGAAACACAAATATGGTAGTTAAAAAATATGAATCAACAAAAAAAAAAAAAAAAGCTGTGAATAGCTCTCTCTTTACGATATTTATTCATCTCTCGAACCATGTTCGGCACCGCAGACGCAATGCTCCATCTTATCTGAACATATTTCTGTATTAAAACCCAATAGTCACCTCCACGTAACTTATTGACGCCATCTTCCATCGCCGTCGCAATGATTCCTTACGGCAAGACGTGTCCTAGAGGGGTTCAGAAATTTTTACTAGGGACCTTTAAACCCAGCTTTGGATAAACGGGTAATACCACGCAAAAATTTAGTTTCAACTCCATTTATGGAATATGACTTCATTTAAAAAGGTTTTTAGTACCGTATCTGCAGGCCTGTTGCCTGTTGCTCGAAGTAATTCGAATACTCGAGCAAAATTTTAAACGCATCTTCCGTCAATCGACAGTAGATGAAAGTTTTTTTTGTTAAGATTGGGCAGACCGATCATAAATTTACTACCTGAATAACTGCTGCTTCTTGCTAGAACTAACAAGTTGACTTATTACTGAGAACCAACTTTAGTTCTTGCGACTATGATATAAATTATTTTACTTTGAGAAGACAATTTTAGGGTTCAACTACATTGACTCACTAGGTCTTTTTTCCCTGACATACGCTAAATCTAAGTGGGGAGTCGAAAGTCCGAGGNAGGTCTTTTTTCCCTGACATACGCTAAATCTAAGTGGGGAGTCGAAAGTCCGAGGTGGGAGGTCGGACCCAGGTTCATCTCAGGGGATTCCCACGTACACCCAAGACTGCAGGAAACTTTCCAACTACGAGACGCGGGCATCGCGGCTTTTCTTTAACTGTGCAGACATGGCTGCGATTGAGGCCATAGTTGCCACGCCACGCTAACACCTACTGGCTTACCAACTCGTGCTAACAAAGGAAAAACGGTGGGGGTAACCTGCCTAGATAGGTTATTAAAACTCTTTATAGAAAATAACTGGAAAAAATTGCATTCGAGGTACACTGAAGAGCCAAAAAANTAGATAGGTTATTAAAACTCTTTATAGAAAATAACTGGAAAAAATTGCATTCGAGGTACACTGAAGAGCCAAAAAAACTGGTATAGGCGTGCGTATGCAAATAAGAGGTATGGAACCAATGAGAGTAACGCGATGCGGTCGGCAGCTAGATCGGTTACTGCTACTACAATGGCAGGTTATCAAGATTTTAGTGAGTTTGAACGTGGTGTTATAGTCGGCGCACGAGAGATGGGACATAGCATCTCCGAGGTAGCGATAGCATTTGTATGTTCGCGTACGACCATTTCACGAGTGTACCGTGAATATCGGGAATCCGGTTAAACATCACATCTTCGACATCGCTGCGGCCGGAACAAGATCGTGAAAGAACGCGACAAACGACGACTGACGAGAATAATTAAATATGCCAGACGTGCAACCCTTTCTCAAATTGGCGCAGATTGTATTTGTGGACTGCCCTGCAGGATTGATGGTGTGAATGGCCTTCTGCATACCTTCAGACATTAGTCGAGTCCATGCCACGTCGTCTTGCGGCACTTTTGCGTGCTCGAGTGGGGAGGTGGAGGGGCTACACGATATTAGGCAGGTGTACTAGTTTTTTTGGCTCTTCAGTGTATGACGTATATATAAAAACATTTTTACCAAAAGAGGGGTTGGGAAATTTTATTCTTGTCTAAAAAAAAGGCGGTGGAAACACAAGAAGACAAAGTTTGAAAGCGGGACTATCATTAACTCGGTAGCGCTGGTTTTATTTTATTTATTACCAAGGGGATGGTATAGAATGTGTGCGTCTAAACACGTCTCCTCCGTGTCCTAGGTAGACTGTTGACTATAGTTTAATCGATTTCACGTATATCTCCGGCCCCTCCCCCAAACTTCTGACGATATTAAAACGCGCGTATAGTTTAAAGTTCGGAAATGTGGCGCCACGGCCATCGTATTGGCAGCACACCGACCTCCCACCTCGACGATCCGCGTTCGATTCCCTGTCGAGTCGCACCCAGATTGTCACATGTGGGAAACTTAACACACGCTGGCAATGTGAGGCTACTAGGGGTGCTTTCGGTTTCCCTCTCCCTTTCGTTCCGTCACCGCTCCAACCTTAATACACACCACGGACTGACTAACTATCACCTACTGGTATGAACTAGAAAGCTCGTCATCTGGTGGGAGTTACCCGCCTTAGAGTGAACTAGCTGCACTGCATTTATTAACATGTGTAAATGCAAGAAACTTATAATAACGCGGTTCGCAAGGTCGCAAACTTAAGCATAAAGCATTACACTTTAGAATGAAGCATTAGTGTCACAAGAATGAAGTTCACGTAAGAGTAATCTGACTGACCTAAAAATATTCGGCAAGTAGAAAGGCATGTGAGAAAACGTTGCTCGACGTGAAGATTGAAAATGATGTTGCATTTTCTTTATTTTATTTTTGTTATTTTTTTTTTTTTGGAGCTGCTGGCCAAAAAAATATTTATGTTCCAATTTTGTAATTTAAGATCAAAAACAGAAACATGTTTTAATTTTCTGGTAAAATTCTCTAATATTGGCTAAACCGAAGACCTAGGAACTCGTATATATCTACTGTAGTTTTCGAATTTTTCTCAAATACAACTCAATCATTAAGTAGTTTAAAATTAACTGTCTTAGATTTGAGCCAAGGAGATGAAAAATGTCTTATGCTCTAGAGCAGTGGTTTTCAATCTGTGGTCCGTGGACTACTGGTAGTCCAACGAAATAAGTTCTGTGGTCAATATATTAATTTATTTCAACTCTGCCAAAAATTTAATTCTTAAATATAAATATATTTACTATCATAATGCGATTTTTTTTGTTTTAATTCAATTTATCTAGTAGTTCAATCATTTCACCTACGTCTTGATAATTGAATGGAAGAGATGGTGACGAGTATCTGTGTCGGATTGTCAGTCTACACCTAGCGGTCCATGTTGGGTCTACACCTGGTAGTCCATGGTGAAGGTAACTTTGATAACCGCTCTAAAGGCTAGTTCCCAATGCTTGAGTCTCGAATTGCAGACCCTTGGCGACCAGTACTGACGTCCAGCTCCAACGTAGAGGCACACATCTTATGTGTCGTTCTCGCAGACGCCGCCAAGACGAATCCTCTTCCGCCGGGGAGGCTGTTCGACTCACGCGTCCCTGCCCTTGCGGCCTTCGGAGTAGCAATAACGGAGCTTCTTCCCGCCGAAAAAAAACACATCTACGAGCGCAGTTGCCGTGGCCTGCTGCACTGCGGCAATAACACTCGCATTCTGTTGTGGGCGAGGATGGTCTTCCTGTGAAGTTGTTATGAAAGCGACGATAGACAAATTCTCGTAGGTTTGGAGTAAACGTCAAGCTTGCCATTTTCAACTCAAATATTTGTGTTTTGTTGTGAAAAGTATTCCTATACAGTCAGTAATTTTTAACTAAAAATCAATTAAATTTGCTTCGTAGAATTAAACTGGAAACAATTTTTTTTTATAACTTTACTGTTAACAAAGACGTATACAAGTAATTTATAGGTTTTAATGACTAGCCCATTAATTGCAATATATTTACAACAAAAATTACATTTTTTTTCCTTGTTTTGTTTTACGTGTCCCCATAGAATATCAAAAAGACTATAACCTATTTTTATAAAAGTAATTTCTCAAATAACAAAAAAAGAAAATGTATTTTTATGTCGAGTGATGACACGCAGATTTCATCCCTCCAAAGACACATTGTATTTTATTCAGTATAAAATTAAAATTATTTAAACTAAATATTTTTTTGGTTTTATCTATTTCTTCTGCAATTCAGGCTTTTCCCGAAAAAATATGGCAACGCGTAAAGTGAATTAGTACTGAAATGTTGATACATTTGTTTTTATCAAGCTTTAAAAAAAATTAACAAACGGTGCATGAATACCAAGCTTATAAAAAAATAAGCTAGTTCAATTTGATTTTGTTGTCATTCAGTTTCCATTAAACTGTTTGATAAATAACTAAAAATGTATAAGGTTCTGTAAGCAATTAAGGCGTTGGCATACGCATCCATTTCTTTGTACGGGTGAAGCAAAATGGCCATCGCATGTAGATGGAAAGAACATTCTGGTTTAAGACAGGGCTAGGCTATCCAGGAAGCGAAATTCATCTACGGGTTTATTGCATGTATAATATATTTAATGATTAAACCCTTTCTGGGCTTCTTAATTTTTTATGTCACGTTATATAATAAACAGTTAAATTTCAAATGTGCTTGCTTGAATTCATAATGTTTATTTAATATCATAATTTGATCTTCGGTGTAGAACATTGAGTTATTTTCAGAAAAAGTTGAAAAACATACGCTTTACAGCAACATTGCATACCAGACATCTGTGATCTCATCACTTACGTCTTAGCAAATTTGCATGCATACTAATGGAATCTCTAAATAGTATAAAACAAAGTCGCTTATCCCCGTCTGTCTGTGTATTTGCTTAGTACTTCTAAACTACTTAATGGATATTGATGCAGTTTTCAAAATTATTTAGATAATTTATTGAGAAAGATTTGGTGTATAAAACATTTATATTTGATGTAACGATAGTAGACTAATGTAAAACCGTTTGTAATCAAGTGGTAAAAAAACAGCTTTTAGGGCGCTTACATGGCTTTTACTGACTAAACCATAAGAGATACATCAAATTAATGTACTACAGAATTGTAGCTCTCAAAACGGCCTACAGAAAAGTTCGTGATAGTAAATATTTATTTTTTAAGGATGAATCACAGTAACCATTTTTGTATTTCAAAGTATCGCTGTAAAATCTAAATTGTTACCGGGCGAAGCCAGGCCGGTTCGCTAGTATTCCAACAAAGCGCTGAAGCTGTTAGCTCTATAATCTGTATAGACACAAATGTGATCAGTCGATAAGCTCTGCATTCAGAAGATCTTTATTAAACTGGCAACCATACAAAAATATATATGCAGCTAAGAGCGGCATTGAAACACAGCCTCTTCCACAGTAGCATGTCATTCTGCTGACATTCATACCTACACATTGTCAGAGGTGAGATATAAGTTTATTTGAAAGGAAAACCTCTTATTGGTGATGGCTGGGATTTTACGTTCTGTCCGCAGAATCAACAGCAACTTACTGAACAAACTACAATCGCAGTGATCCTCTCTCTTTTCGATATAAAAACAAATTCTAAATTATAGATTTCAGAAGCCTACTGACCTCTTGACATATGTTAGTAAATTTGGTGAGGCGCTAAAATGATTATATTTGTGGGATAATGGCGCATGCAAAAAATTGTCCTCGTATAACGGCATATCTACCAAACACAATAGTTATTGGTTAAGTAGTTCATGAGATGTTATTTAATCGTATATCTATTAATTTTGGTAGCTGTGGCATTTGAAACACAGACCCGTTCAAGTCGTTACTTAGTGTAGATACTTCAAAACAGAGACACAAATTTTAATAATGTTCATTTTACTAGAGATATATGGCTTGCAACACTACAAAAATAGCATCACCACATTGAATATAAGATGCTCGAAAATAACATTACTAGATGGCCATCCACAATATAACAGTTTGGATGCAAAATATGATGGTAATAACTTGTTATGTTACTGAAATAAGATATTCAGTTTTAACGTTTAGATGACGTCTTGCGATAAGAGAACCTAGAGAAACTCAAATGTTACGAGTGTGTATTTAGTGTTCACTGTAAAAACGGCGAACATATCAAGTACCAAGATATGCTCAAATATGTTTTAATTTTATAGACTTCCTATGTGTCACACAAACAGTTACGATGTAACTGTTCAGAACGTAATTAATTTCTCAAATTAAATTACCTAAGTCATGCCGATTTTAAAGAACTATTGTTACGTTTTTGGTATTCATGTCAGTAGTTTTTTTAAGATGGTAATAAAACACTTTATATTTGAGTTGGCTCTATTCCACAAAATCGCAAACAAAAAGCTATACGGTCACCTAGGTTCTGCTAGCACACAAATTTTAGTTGAAAGTAAGTGTAACTTTACGATAATGTAGTAAATAATATTTAACATATGTATACGTATTCCTTTTTAAAATACTAGCTACTTTACCTCCTGAAATCATATAACTTAGAGTGGCGTACCGCAGAAATATTTGCGTGGCCAATTTGGTCGCAATCTTTGAAAAATTACAAAGCTGCGATGTGAAAATTTCATTATTTCCGATAACACAATCTTACAAAATTTTATGCGAAATGTTTTTGCAATGGGTATTGCCAACATAACAAAGTCGGTTAAAATGTTCGACAAATATGGATTCAGGCCTTTAATATTGATATAATATATAATTATAAAAAATTTGTCTAGTATACGACAGATATATAGGTTCATGGAAACCACCCATACAATTATTTGCATGTCAAATGTTGTGGGAACGGGTTTAGTAGTTACCGGTTTATAATATTAAATCTTTATTTTCTGTGTGTTTCTACCTTATATCATGAAGGAAAGAAATTTCGTGAAAATCGTATTGAATAATATCAAAGGTTTCTGCTTACCATAGAAGCTCATTCGGAATGAATGAAATTTTTCGGTAGATATTGCCTTCTACCGGAAAACATTTATAGAGATGTAATTTTGTTAGTACGAGCCTTATACATTAAAGTCGAATTGGAGTGAATAACAGCATCATTACATGTACGTAAATTTAGCGGTTCCCTAATTAATTTTAAGTTGGTTCTGCTGTTCGAAACGACGTTCAAGTAACAGATAATTATAGTATTTAGTATCGCAAAATCTAGATCTAGAAGGATGTTGTTTTACGTCACCAAGCAACAGGCGATCGGGCCATTATTTATGGGGTCGGTCCCAAATAGCGAAGGAATCGTGATACGCCCAATCTCGTCAGGCAGTTTTAGGCTAACACCTCAGTTGGCCAAACCCAAACCATAAAGGCCCCCGCCTGACTGGCACTCAAACTACGTTGCAGTGTGTTCGAAATCAAGGGGTTTTTTTTAAAGAAACTATTAAACGTGCTTCCAATGTAATAGTCTTCGAAAAGAATGCACACTTCAGACTATACGTGTCGGGTACTTACAAGATGTCACGCACATATGAAACACCATTTTGGAGCACTTTAACATAGCTAAAAGCTACTTTTTTCAAATCGCTCTATCTCTAAATATACGCGTTAAATACACACAAAAATAATCGAGGAGCATGTACTGAACCTTGCTGCAGACTATCCACCAATAAAATGATAGGACCACCACTGAAAGTCCCGTNCAGTTGCCGTGGCCTGCTGCACTGCGGCAATAACACTCGCATTCTGTTGTGGGCGAGGATGGTCTTCCTGTGAAGTTGTTATGAAAGCGACGATAGACAAATTCTTGTAGGTTTGGAGTAAACGTCAAGCTTGCCATTCTCAACTAAAATATTTGTGTTTTGTTGTGAAAAGTATTCCTATACAGTCAGTAATTTTTAACTAAAAATCAATTAAATTTGCTTCGTAGAATTAAACTGGAAACAATTTTTTTTATAACTTTACTGTTAACAAAGACGTATACAAGTAATTTATAGGTTTTAATGACTAGCCCATTAATTGCAATATATTTACAACAAAAATTACATTTATTTTCCTTGTTTTGTTTTACGTGTCCCCATAGAATATCAAAAAGACTATCACCTATTTTTATAAAAGTAATTTCTCAAATAACAAAAAAAGAAAATGTATTTTTATGTCGAGTGATGACACGCAGATTTCATCCCTCCAAAGACACATTGTATTTTATTCAGTATAAAATTAAAATTATTTAAACTAAATATTTTTTTGGTTTTATCTATTTCTTCTGCAATTCAGGCTTTTCCCGAAAAAATATGGCAACGCGTAAAGTGAATTAGTACTGAAATGTTGATACATTTGTTTTTATCAAGCTTTAAAAAAAATTAACAAACGGTGCATGAATACCAAGCTTATAAAAAAATAACCTAGTTCAATTTGATTTTGTTGTCATTCAGTTTCCATTAAACTGTTTGATAAATAACTAAAAATGTATAAGGTTCTGTAAGCAATTAAGGCGTTGGCATACGCATCCATTTCTTTGTACGGGTGAAGCAAAATGGCCATCGCATGTAGATGGAAAGAACATTCTGGTTTAAGACAGGGCTAGGCTATCCAGGAAGCGAAATTCATCTACGGGTTTATTGCATGTATAATATATTTAATGATTAAACCCTTTCTGGGCTTCTCAATTTTTTATGTCACGTTATATAATAAACAGTTAAATTTCAAATGTGCTTGCTTGAATTCATAATGTTTATTTAATATCATAATTTGATCTTCGGTGTAGAACATTGAGTTATTTTCAGAAAAAGTTGAAAAACATACGCTTTACAGCAACATCGCATACCAGACATCTGTGATCTTATTACTTACGTCTTAGCAAATTTGCATGCATACTAATGGAATCTCTAAATAGTATTAAACAAAGTCGCTTATCCCCGTCTGTCTGTGTATTTGCTTAGTACTTCTAAACTACTTAATGGATATTGATGCAGTTTTCAAAATTATTTAGATAATTTATTGAGAAAGATTTGGTGTATAAAACATTTATATTTGATGTAACGATAGTAGACTAATGTAAAACCGTTTGTAATCAAGTGGTAAAAAAACAGCTTTTAGGGCGCTTACATGGCTTTTACGGACTAAACCATAAGAGATACATCAAATTAATGTACTACAGAATTGTAGCTCTCAAAACGGCCTACAGAAAAGTCCGTGATAGTAAATATTTATCTTTTAAGGATGACCCACAGTAACCAATTTTGTATTTCAAAGTATCGCTGTAAGAACTAAATTGTTACCGGGCGAAGCCGGGCCGGTTCGCTAGTATTCCAACAAAGCGCTGAATCTGTTAGCTCTATAATCTGTATAGACACAAATGTGATCAGTCGGTAAACTCTGCATTCAGAAGATCTTTATTCAATTGGCAACCATACAAAAATATATATGCAGTCAAGAGCGGCATTGAAACACAGCCTCTTGTACAGTAGCATGTAATTCTGCTGACATGCATACCTACACATTGTCAGAGGTGAGATATAAGTTTATTTGAAAGGAAAACCTCTTATTGGTGATGGCTGGGATTTTAAGTTCTGTCCGCAGAATCTACAACTTACTGAACAGACTATAATCGCAGTGATCCTCTCTCTTTTCGATATAAAAACAAATTCTAAATTATAGATTTCAGAAGCCTACTGACCTCTTGACATATGTTAGTAAATTTGGTGAGGCGCTAAAATGATTATATTTGTGGGATAATGGCGCATGCAAAAAATTGTCCTCGTATAACGGCATATCTACCAAACACAATAGTTATTGGTTAAGTAGTTCATGAGATGTTATTTAATCGTATAACTATTAATTTTGGTAGCTGCGGCATTTGAAACACAGGCCCGTTGAAGTCGTTACTTAGTGTAGATACTTCAAAACACAAACATCAATTTTAATCATTTTCATGTTACTAGAGATATATGACATACAACACTACAAAATTAGCATCACCACATTGAATATAAGATGCTCGAAAATAACATTACTAGATGGCCATCCACAATATAACAGTTTGCATGCAAAATATGATGGTAATAACTTGTTATGTTACTGAAATAAGATATTCAGTTTTAACGTTTAGATGACGTCTTGCGATAAGAGAACCTAGAGAAACTCAAATGTTACGAGTGTGTATTTAGTGTTCACTGTAAAAACGGCGAACATATCAAGTACCAAGATATGCTCAAATATGTTTTAATTTTATAGACTTCCTATGTGTCACACAAACAGTTACGATGTAACTGTTCAGAACGTAATTAATTTCTCAAATTAAATTACCTAAGTCATGCCGATTTTAAAGAACTATTGTTACGTTTTTGGTATTCATGTCAGTAGTTTTTTCAAGATGGTAATAAAACACTTTATATTTGAGTTGGCTCTATTCCACAAAATCGCAAACAAAAAGCTATACGGTCACCTAGGTTCTGCTAGCACACAAATTTTAGTTGAAAGTAAGTGTAACTTTACGATAATGTAGTAAATAATATTTAACATATGTATACGTATTCCTTTTTAAAATACTAGCTACTTTACCTCCTGAAATCATATAACTTAGAGTGGCGTACCGCAGAAATATTTGCGTGGCCAATTTGGTCGCAATCTTTGAAAAATTACAAAGCTGCGATGTGAAAATTTCATTATTTCCGATAACACAATCTTACAAAATTTTATGCGAAATATTTTTGCAATGGGAATTACCAACATAGCAAATTCTGTTAAAATGTTCGACAAATATGGATTCAGGCCTTTAATATTGATATAATATATAATTATGAAAAATTTGTCTAGTATACGACAGATATATAGGTTCACGGAAACCACCCATACAATTATTTGCATGTCAAATGTTGTGGGAACGGGTTTAGTAGTTACCGGTTTATAATATTAAATCTTTATTTTCTGTGTGTTTCTACCTTATATCATGAAGGAAAGAAATTTCGTGAAAATCGTATTGAATAATATCAAAGGTTTCTGCTTACCATAGAAGCTCATTCGGAATGAATGAAATTTTTCGGTAGATATTGCCTTCTACCGGAAAACATTTATAGAGATGTAATTTTGTTAATACGAGCCTTATACATTAAAGTCGAATTGGAGTGAATAACAGCATCATTACATGTACGTAAATTTAGCGGTTCCCTAATTAATTTTAAGTTGGTTCTGCTGTTCGAAACGACGTTCAAGTAACAGATAATTATAGTATTTAGTATCGCAAAATCTAGATCTAGAAGGATGTTGTTTTACGTCACCAAGCAACAGGCGATCGGGCCATTATTTATGGGGTCGGTCCCAAATAGCGAAGGAATCGTGATACGCCCAATCTCGTCAGGCAGTTTTAGGCTAACACCTCAGTTGGCCAAACCCAAACCATAAAGGCCCCCGCCTGACTGGCACTCAAACTACGTTGCAGTGTGTTCGAAATCAAGGGGTTTTTTTTTAAAGAAACTATTAAACGTGCTTCCAATGTAATAGTCTTCGAAAAGAATGCACACTTCAGACTATACGTGTCGGGTACTTACAAGATGTCACGCACATATGAAACACCATTTTGGAGCACTTTAACTTAGCTAAAAGCTACTTTTTTCAAATCGCTCTATCTCTAAATATACGCGTTAAATACACACAAAAATTATCGAGGAGCATGTACTGAACCTTGCTGCAGACTATCCACCAATAAAATGATAGGACCACCACTGAAAGTCCCGTNTATCGAGGAGCATGTACTGAACCTTGCTGCAGACTATCCACCAATAAAATGATAGGACCACCACTGAAAGTCCCGTAGGTACACGCAGCACGACGAGAACACTGCACGCCAATTCAAAGCCCTGCGCGTAGCGGCGATGGCGCACTTGTATCGCGTGGTGGTGTCGCCCTTATCGCTCCCACGCTTCTCAGCCGCAAGCGCGGAAAAAAAGCTCCAGGCAGGCGGGCCTCTTTAAGTGTGACAATCCGGTATGCCTTCGACCACTCTGCCATCATGCTCTTGACATCCGTGCGTTTAGAGCTCTTTGGTCCAGCCTAGCCTATGTGTACCATTCTTGGGGCTCTTGCCCACACATCCCTGCTAATTGCTCAGGTCAGCGAGTTGCCGATCAGTTCATCGACCCTTCTCAGGGCAACGGTAAACACTCTGGGTCTGCTCCTACCCAATGACCGGTCACATGTTTTCTGCAATCTCGTGCAGCGGGTTTAGTTCGCCAGAGCTTCCCTCCTGTGCCTGAGTCCTAGGGTATAACAGGAGACACTATTCTGAGCTCTGATATTATGAGTACACCTCAGGTTCAGGACTTCCAGCCATATAATTGTCACTACAGACATATTCACGTTAGGTATCATAACGTGGAGGTGCACTCAGCCAGGCATTGTTCCAGAACATGTCTATTTTGGAGCTTGAACAAAGCTCCTAATTGGGAGCAGTTGACCGGTCACAGAAGAGAACCTCCTGTGGGGGCCAACCGATCGCACGCTACTCAGCCTTCCATGTCAGTTGCGGGTTCGCCGACTGACCGCTTGGCCACCATCGCCTGTGCTGGTGGCCGCGCAGTACCACAGCTCCCACTGGGTAAACCCGGAGGACGCCGGCTCGGCTACCAGACAACAGGAATACGAAGCCGAATTGGCATTTTTCCGGCAGCCACAGCTGCTCAACCACCGTTGAGAGACAGAAGTGGAAGCTCACAAAGGACCAAGAGGATGAGCCACGTCCATCTCTCACAAATCGGACACAACTCCCGATGAACTGCTTTTAAAATCGCTACCATCTTTGTTACCTGAACTGATATCAGCGTGTTGGCAGTACGGTTCTCCTGTATCCGATCCCGTAGGTACGGACAAGAGACAACTTCCAGAGCAAGACACAACAGCACACACAGCAGTCAACACTTGTTACTATAATCCTCCAGGCGATCAAGAGCCACTTCAGTCACCCTTCCATGAGAGCATGTCCAAGCATTGCTTTGCGCACCAGCCAGATCCCAATCTTACGTCTGTCACCAGGCTATTTTACGGACGAACGTGCTTTAATTGGCTGCAGTTGAATGCAGTCCAATAGAAGGAGATTGCGCTCCTTCCAATCGCGGTGGGTGGGCGTGGATACCATCTCACCTGTCAACAGCAACGTACAGGGTTGAACCGATACGCTCAACCTTGATGGGGCCGAGGCACATCCAACCTCTACGAATCGCTACCATCAGCAACCACACCACGTTTGCCCGTTTCAACGCAGGCCCATGTGGCTTTCTAACTAAAAATATTTGAATGCATGCCATTGTAAAATTAAGCAAACTATATAAAATTTTATATTTTGGAGTAGCCAATTATAGCCCTTATAGTATGCCAAACTATGAGTATAATGTAAGTGGTCAAATGAGGCTCTCAATTATAAAATAATTTCTCGCAGTGTGTATACTCAACATGTTAATATATATATCAAATGATTAGTTAGATACTGTAGTCTAACAAAAATAATTTTCTCGTCGCGATTTTGAAAATAAATATTTGACATCCTAAAATCGTTTATCGTGGCACAATTGGTATGCCGAATTTGAGGAAATCAGTTTAGCGGTTCCAGGAATATCACATAAAATAATTTTTTTTCAGGTGGCACAAGCCTCCTGAATGGCTGACCACTGAGGACACGACTTTGTGGGTTTAAATGTTTGAAAGTTTGGACTAACGACATGTTTATTTAGTGCAGATTGGATTATTTTGAAAATACGTTTCTCGTATGGTCAAACATATTTTAAATTTGAGTGTCCTTGCTTTTATTTTTTGCATTTAAAATTTTATGAAGTATTAAACATTAGCATATTTATCAATAAACTGGGATATTTCATTTGTCTACTTCTAATCAGTTTGCTATGGCTTTAAACACACTGTCGTTGCATCCAGTTTTAGTTATAGTGTCTTGCCATTTGTTGAAAAAAAATTTTCTCTTTCTTTGTGACTGAATAATACGTATAATGTATCGACGCATTCTGTTTTGTTTCTAAAGTCATCACATCCACGTATCTTGGAAAGAAAATGCATTTTTAAAATTCTGTCACGTTAGCAATTGCTTTCTAATAACATATATGGTAAATAAGCGGCTGCTTTTGTGTTTTACAGAGTATCCATTTTCTTCAATATATTTTCCTTTAATTTTACTGCCAAATAATTATTGAATATTTTCTCGGGTGGCAAACTTACGTTACAAAATAGATATAAAATAAAATTTCCCGTGGAAAATGTATATAAATTGTAATGTTTCTGACTGCATTCAAAATAATGACAAACTACTTTATAAGACAAATTCTTTTCATATCTGCTGGAACTATTGTAATTTCCAGTGTGTGATGTTTCCGAAATTTCTGCAATAGTATTTCAGATACGTTGCAAAGCTGTAGTTCTTTCGTCGGAGCTGTGCAGTTCTCCAAGAAATGTATTTAAATAAGTTGCGAAACATATTCCTCGCAGCTTTCCACACTCGGTACCGCTGTTCCCGCCTTCGCGTAGTTCTCTCTGCATCTTCACGAGGGGCATGAAGCATGTGTGAGCCGAGCATACCCAACCCCCTTCCATACTTCCGGAGTGGCTAAAATATGCAGCAGCCGGGCCGCGCGTGGCTAGGCAGTGGTGTGCGGTGCTGTCATCTGCTGGCGGAGGAAGGAAGCGGATTACCTTCTCCTGAATAATACTTCGCGTGCAGCGGGGCTGAAGATGAGCTCTGTCTGGGTTATCACGCGGCTCTTGGGGTATCTGAGCTGACAGCAGCCCTCAAAGTACACGTTATTATTTGGCGGCAGACTAAACTGTTAGATGGTATATTTTATTTTGACTGTTGCCTTTGGCAGATAACTTGTGTGAATAGCCCCAAGGGACATTTGTAGCTGAAAGGTAAATACTCAAAGTTTGAGCAACGATCTCTCGTGAAGATGTTACACGGGTGAATGACGCGGTATAGTATAGAGAAGAAAGCTAAATTACGAAATGCGCTCGAGTTAATACAGCATAGTGAATTCTGGCATGTTAACAAATAAAGAAGCGAATTTTTCATGTTTTTACGTATAGACTTTTCACGGTAAATTGAGCACTTTTGAAAACCATGCTTAACATCTACTTTAAACTTTCATTTTTATACTTCTACCATACGTAAATTTAACCTATTTATGGGTCTGATCGGACCTGATCCTTTAATTTTTGCTTTATCCAAATACAGTGAAATATTTGGGGAAGCAAATGTGTTACGTATATACAAATGTGTATAAATATTTTAATTACGTTCCTTGTTGTAAACTGAAACGCTACACCCTCAATACGTCAAGTTTCAAGAACTATTATTATTAGTTTGCCACCAACTTAACTAGAAGCCTGCGTGCTAGAGAGTAATGCAGTATACATTCAGTTATGTTTTTCAAATGTTTGTCTCAAAAGGGATTACTTTACTATAAACTGCCTACAATAAGGATATCGGGAAGTTATTCTTTCATTACGTAATGATACTGCCTACGTAGTAAATGTTAAATTGTTAGCTCTAAATCTGAGTCACTGATTTAAATCAGTATGCTTGTTCTTTCTGTAAATTTAGTTAATGGACCTTTGCCTGCCAGCAAATCAGTGGATTGCACTGATGTTTTAGTACCATACAAGTGTAACTCACTAGAACTCACTATAAATCACTATTGTATCAATAATTATTATGAAATAAAATAGATAGTATAATTTTACTGCTTGCGGTGGAGCCCTTTCAGCAAACTTTAAGTAAAATTTTCCGATTTAGAGCAGTTTTAACTATACAATTTTTCAGTATTATTTATTTGTTAAGTTTGCGCGCAGGGCAGCTATTACTTCTTACCACGATTCTGTCAAAAAAACACTCATTCGCAGTCAATTCCAGGAACAACCTCGCCGGAAATCACTGGAAAATCATTAGATAGCATAAATATCACTACTCGCATATTTAAAACGTGAATACAACGGCCAATCAGTAAATTCAACGTCTTTATTGTTCACTGGAAGCTGAACAAGGTGTTACAAATTCTATTCTCAGATTCATTCCTAAAAGGGGCTATAGTGGCGAAGCTAATTATAATAAAGTATTAGGTAGAGCACAACAGTGTAAGATGGTTGAACATTTCAGATAAAACAATGACTATCTAACTACAAAATCATTTTGGGGGAGCTTTAAAGGAAACAAACATGATGTTAACTAACTATACACAGAGGCATTCCATGGAACCTCCTAATAAAAAACAACTGGAGAGTCTTCACCTTGTCCGTGTGGCCGCAGGCTGGTTAAGGCGGTGGTCAGCGACGACCGGACAAACCCATCTCCGGACGTTCTCTTGGTCCGCTGCCCCGACGACAAGAGGCGCCGTTCTTAGAGTTACGCTGTCCTATATCGGGCGTGTTGTGTAAGTTTACAGCCCCGTTTACCGGCCGGAGGAGGAGGTTTCTGCTTTGCCTTTCGCGAGGTATTTCGGCAACCACGGTTCGTGCCCTGGATTCATGTTTGAAGGTGTGATCAGGCGGACCATCCAGCTAAGGCCTGATCACAGTTCATAATATAGGTTTCTAAAAAAAAAAATTGTTTAACTAATTCAGCTTAAGGGCATATTATCAGTTCATTAATCTTGTTCCGTTATCTTAAGTACAATTATAGTTGATTAGGTTGATGCTATTCCCCACCTGTGGCATACAGGATGGTTCATAGGGTCGGAGTTAATTCCTCCAGGCACAGGCTATAAGGTGCCTTGAAGGTTGAGGGTATATTAATAAGGTAGTCTTTTGGGTGTTTCACTTTACTGGATGGCTATATTGTTGCGAGTTAAAAAAAAAAACATACAGAAACACTTCCGAGGTGTGGTACTCTATTTTGGCTAACTCTGATTAACTGTGGGCGACGTCTAGGTGGAGGGGAGGGGTTCTTTGGATGGTGACTTGATACTTAACTCTGCTGGTAGTACTGGTATGTTGTCGGCTGTGGATTAGATCCGGCGATGTTGGCGGCCTTGGAAAAGGCCCGCGTTTGGTGCCGTCTCCCCTTGACTGCTGTTCTGGGTTCGTTCTGACGTCCTCTCGCGATTTTCTTGAAGCAACTGCTTCTCTCGGCGCGGTGATAATGAACTGTTTCCCTCTTCTCTCGTAAATTGGCTGAAATGCTCTCTAGCCTCCCTCCCTAAGTGTCGGCACGTGTCTCTCTTGTTGGAGGAGGGGGGAGGTGGTTGCCTGCATTGCAAAGCCCTTCTACCACATGCCATGGTTCGTGAAGTTTCAGGGGGGGGTGAAGGGAAGTGGTGATCTTGCCCCTTGAATTTACCATCTCAGCTTATTCTTCTGCGGTTTGGCTAAAAGGGCGGTAGGGGTGAGAGTATTCGTGGCCCCACTTTCAATTGGTCAGCCATTTTCTCATGTGTGATGCTAGAGGTGTTCTTGCTTGGCTCTGCAATTTCTCCCGCTTTCCTACATATTTACGTAGCGCTTTCTGGTTGCTTCGGCGATATGCCAGCTCTTACTCGGCACAACCTTGACACGTGTAACTACGATCCGTTCTGGCTGTCCACGTGCCAACTGGTAGGCGCTCGTGAAGGAGGTCAGCGAGACTTCTACTCCAAAATGCGTTACACATCAAGGTCATACATGATCTTACTTATAAATTTAATGGTTTTCTGTATCACAGAGTATTATTATTGTAACAAATCGCCTAGGGCGTACTCCTGGTTCCTGAGGGATAGGCGTAATAAAATGGAAGCAATTGAAATAAATTTCTAATTTATTTTCATGTTTATAAATAAATACACAACTACCTATTCCTTTATATTAACACTACGTTTTTACTATTGAGCACAATTTTTACGTTGTTCTTATTTATCACGAAGGCTCGGCTTCACCGCTTTCACAGAATTTCTTTGTTTTCGCGTCGTAATTTCGGTTTCACAGTAATCACTGACAACGTACGATTATAGAAAATTTACATTTCACGAGTTGTTTAATATTTTTGTGCTGAATTTTGATTGTGTGTTATCTGCTAGTTGTAAGAAGTCGAGAATTTATTTATATGTTATCAATAAGTTCCTGCCTTTTTTTGCAAGTAGGGAATGACGTACAGTGAGAATTTGGTACAAAAGTATTAAACAACTAGTCAATTGTATGCTTCATAAAATTAAACATTTTAAATTTTTGCCGCTGAAACTGAAACTGTGACACGAAAACTAAGAATTTCTGCAAAATGGGGTGAAACCGAGCCTCGATTCCCAACGGTTGTCTTTGCCACCAAATAATATTTACTTATTTATTACAATTACAAGATAACAATGACCATTACTTTATATTTACATATTATAAATGCCCACCATCGACCAAACAAGTCCTACATCTCTACACTCCAACAGGCCAGTCCCAATATCTGATATCCAGGGTGTCCTTCGTCACCGCGCCGTCGCCTTCCTCCCGACTCGCTAACGTCGCACGCACTCGGTACTGACGACCAATCAAAACTGCCGACACAGAGGCACGCCGCGGCTTATATAGCTAAGGTGTACTGCTACAGCTGTACTGTTACAAGCATTTGTAAAATTAAAAACAATTTCTCAGTAAAAATAAATAAAAATTTTACAGTGTACGCGTGAGAAGCCGAAATCGCGTTCATTATTTCTGCGACTTTTCCATCTGCAAATACGAAATTTAAAACAATCACTCTTACATTTTATTTGTGTGTAAAAAATTCTGTAACTTAGCTCATTGTATTCGTCTAAACACGCTATCCTTCAGTATATTTACTTATCAAATGCTTTGAATTTGCCATTTCCAGCTAAGTTGGACATTTCTAAAGCTGTTAAAGCAGTCTCCCACACGATTAATTAGTAAATTAGGCAGCACTATTGAATGGTTTTCTCAGTTTCTTCTTTCAGCACACACTAAAACCTTCCGTTACAGAGTCTCCCTATCAAATTACTGACTGCGAAATCTGTTTTTACTCGTATACGCACATATCAGTAAATAAAAGACCTGGGAATCAAGACTTTTTTTTCAGGAAATGTAAAAAGCAATTATCTAAAGCCGCTTTTTTACTTTTATCCTGGTAAATGTATTCGAAGAGAGAAAAAACTAATGAAAGTGTTTAAATAAGATTATGATAAGGGGTTTCCTGTAGAGTTTTTTTTTAATGTAAAGCAGAAAAGTACAGTTGTCAATTGTAGCTTCATCGGCTTATATCGCATGTAATACTATCCTTCTGTTATAGATCTAAAATGCGAGAATTTAAGCTTTCTGGAAATGCTTATCGCAGTCTTTGGAATGCCTACCGCATTATTTCCTTTTGCGGTTTTAAATGCTTTAATAGGGATTCTACTAAAGAGCAAATTTAGTACTTCCAGGGATCTGATGACAATTATTCATCCTTTTAACTTGTGTCGCTACGAAAATATAACACATTTAATTCGCTCCAAACCAATGCTTATCCCAATGTGTATAAAACAAAACAAATTATTTTCAATTACAAACCATTTAAAAAATTGCTCTTGCCATGCAACACCACAGCAAAGAATTTCATGTCCTTATTCTTTGCAGAATGTATTAAAGAAATCCAGTAATTTTTATGCTTTATCATATGCAAATAAAAGCGTATATACCATTGTAGATTTAAAAAAAATTGCTTAATGAAAAGTAGATCAACAATAACACGTTGATTTTAAGAATACTGGAAGGCAAAAGTTTCGCAACTTTACATTTGTACAAAACACTTAACAATTTAAAGATGTCACATGTAATAAAATTTCAGTCAAATTATTATTATTATTATTAAATTTCGTACTAGTCGTTATAATCACAAGCAAAAATACAATTTTATTAACTGTTCAGAACAACCAAAAAGATTTTAACAAACTCAATTTTGTAATTGAAATAATATATGCTAAAAATATGTCATAAGCCACGTCTAGGAAACAGTATTATCATACCAAGTGTTTAACGTAAGGACATGTTTTGCTTTGTTGGATTAATGACTCGTTATAAATTATAAAAAAACTTTATTAAAGTGTGTTTCAAAAATAATTAAAATTACACTTTTCAACGATCGTTGTTAATCTTTTTCGGATGTATGGTAAATTTTTTTTTGTTTGTTCCAAAAATGACACAATGTTAATTTCGGCGTGTGGTTATATAAAAATAATTCACACATTTAACTATTTACTATACATAGCGCCTTCACGTGGGTTGTCTAAAAAATTAACAGTGTTGTGGTTGTGACTTTTGCTTCTAATGCCCTTGAAAATGCTGTATTACCAGGTAGGCAGGTGCCCTAATTGGGCCTGCGGCTAAGGGGAAAGGGGTAGCGGTGAGCCAGCGCCGAATGCAATATCCATTTGCCAAGCTTAAATATGCACACGAGTGATTCGCCGCGCATTCACCCCTGAAGCGGCACGTTCAAAACACCGGTTTCTGTATTCAAATCCGTCGACCTCTTACCCGGCCACCCCTTCTTCTTTCAGCCTCGCGGTTCGTCCCTTGTAATTTACTGCCGTGAGGAAGGGCTTTTGTTGGGAGGGGTTTGGGAGAGACTCGTCCCCCCCTCCCCATCTCCCGACTTGATTTTGGGCACGTAAATGCGTCGCGATCGATCGTTGCAGCCAACTGCTCTTGTCGTCGGATCGGGGAGGGCGGAATATCTGGCGTCGGTGGAGTGAGTAGGGGGAACAGGGCGGTTCTGGAGCACATTTCCGCGACACGGCAGGTAATTGCTGGTCGGCGGCACGTGACGCGACTGCGTCCTGGGGGCGCGGGGCGCCGCCTGACTGCACAAGCATCAAGCCGCGGGCGTAAGGGAAGGGAGCTGCTTTCGGCCTAATGTCGCTGGAACTAGGGGGGTGGTTGGGTGGGGGGTGAAACACCTGGCTCACGCGCGCACGGTTAACCAGCTTAATCAGAAACCGATTTCAGTTGGAAGTGCGGGTTCGCCCTGCGAGAGGGAACGAGATTTAATGAGCTGTTCGAAACTGCACTCACATATGAGCAATGTTCATCGCGTCCTTTAAGCATACGTGTGAAACTAAGAATGTCGAAAATCCCTTAGGTATTTACGTAAGGGAAAAAAATACTGCTCTGTTTTGTTGCACCACTATCTGAAATGTTGACCACAAAAAATATCATATGCTGGAATGTCTGAATCTACGCAGAGGTCACGCCCGAAAATAACAATTGCTCGACCGTGCTAGTGACAACCATATATGAAGATATCACACCTGTGAAATCAACAAATTCTTTAAGGTAGTTTAAAATTATAAAAAACAAAGAGTTTTTTTAAATTCTTTTAAAACGTTTTTATGATTTATTTAAATTATTAACAGTTGAAAATTATTAACAGTTGAAAGCAAATATAAATGATAACTCATTGTGTGCAAAATAAAGTTAAGGCTAGTCTAAAAATTGCACACGCATTTAAAGCATTCAAAGTTCAATACTCTTGGCTCTAAGTTACTGTTTTAGCAACTTCGGCAACATAACTTATCTTAGAGCATGTTTTTCTTTAACAGCATAACTGTTACTGACGTGTTGAAACAACAGAAAGTGTCCTTTATTGCATGCTTTGTGCTAACTAGAATTTTCTGCTTCATTAAACATGGCATTCAGAGAATGTATAAGAGCTGACATGACAGTCTGAAATTTGTAGTAACTTCGTTGCAGGAAATCGTTTTGCATATTTCATTACTGTTGGAATTATTTGTGTTTTGTACTTCAATACAACACTTAGTTTTTCTGTCTCATCGAAAACTGATACACACAAGGGTATGAGATATGTGTCTGCTTTAAAAGTCTAGGCGGGATTTTGTGTATGCAATCTCTCCGAGGAACTCTAACAGTACTGGATACGATTCATCACGCTACGGGATATCTGTAGCACCTACGAAGAAATTTCCCGATACAGTATGTTCTTTGCCCCCTCTTGCCCTTCCTCCATATGGTAATATACCCCTGCCACCTCCTATTGTTGCGTTTCTGTAGGAGGTAAGGGCAAAAAAAAATACGGAATTCTGTACTCGTCTATTCACCCGTTCATTTCCTATGTCCACGATCAAGAAAGGCCGACACTGTAAACGGTAAGCGAACAGCATCCACTTCAGTTAGAGCTTTACCTGAGGGGTCAGCCTATCCGTTGACGTGTCTGCACCTCTGGTTTATAAATGGCTAACGCTAACGTCTTGTGAACTAAACATTTGGTACATTTGTGCGGTAAGGACGTGACGTAAATGCACGTGCATACCGAAGGAATGTGTGATACATATAAACATGAGCGAATATGCGCTTTCTACTCCGGAAATGTGTCCGGAGGTGTGTTATCAAGTGCGTGTAGTGCGATAACATACAACAGAGGTGTACGAGTAAGTTTTCGAAGTGCCGTAAATAACTGATCGTTCGCCCGGTTGTATGTGGGCGCAGAGGAAGACTGTTGGTGCCCGCCTCAGTTACCATCCGTTGCCGACTAGGAGCTTCGCGTTATCGCCGCGAAGTGATCGAGAGGTCGTAGAAGCTAGTGACAGGCAACAAGCTAGCCACCTGGTTGCATTACAAAGGTTTTTTTTTTCTGGTAGCTATTGATTGGCTTCGCCGGTAGTACACTTAATGACAGAATCTCGATCCCTCGCCTATGGAGGCTAGATCACAGAAGGGTGAAGCCAAGAGCACTGTGGTAAAATATTAATTGCAGATCGTATAATTACAAGCATATGCATGTAAACATTTATACATACATGTATGTATATATGTATGTATGTGCGAGAGTATAGTCCATTCACGGTTACTTCCAACTTTTCCGAAGCCCTGCTAAAGTTCTACTTCCACGATATTCCCCAGCCTAATGCAAAAAATCTTAACTAAGTCTAGAAAATTACACAAAATCGACGATGCATCACATTTGTGTGCACACAGTATAATAATATTTTGCAAAAGGACTATTTCTTACTAGGCGTTACCAGCACACATATTTTCTCCCTTTTATTATTTATAATAATTATAAATAAAATAATATATATTAAATATAAGTACACTTTAAATTGAACAAAAATTACGTAATTTTAATTTGACACAAATGAAAAACGATTCTTTTATATGACAAATTTACGAAACAAACAAACATGTCATACATGGGGTGATTTTTCAAATGTTTGATTCAAATAGGTGTGAAGAAATCTCGAGCAGACTAAATGCATTAATATATGTACTCAAGTATGTATGTACGAAGATATATGCATGCATATATGCATGTAGATATGCATACAGTAAACGTGTGTACACTAAATAGCGCTGGGTCCCACGTCCGGGCGCCAAATTAACTTGACGCTGTACCGCCACTGTGGAAGACAGGGTGACTTATAGCATCGTAGTTACGTCCTCCCGGCATAGACTATATGATGCCTGAAGGTTAAGGGGTTTTGCAATAATGTAGTCGTTTACTGTTTCATTTGAAGGACGAATATATTGTCTTGAATATATTCACAAAACAACATATATTAACACTTCCGAGGTGTGGTACTGTAATAATTTGGTTTCTCGGATTAACTGCTGACGACTTCCTGGACGGTGATTGTATACTTAACTCTTGCTGGTATGATGTCAGCTGTGGAGGGTGATCTCCGGTGATGGGCGGCCTTGAAAAAAGGCCCGCAGGTGCTGCCGTCTCACTGGACTGCTGTCCTACTGACGTACTGTCGTGGCCGAGGGTCCGATGTGCCCCTGGCCGCACTGGCGCGGTTGGCCTAACTCTCTGCTCGGCGATCTTCAACTGACTGCTCTCTCGAACTAACGTCTCTGGGCGGTAATAATTGACTGATCACCACTTCTCTCGAAAAGGGGTTTTTATGCACACCAGCCTCCCTTCTTAAGTGTCGGCACGTGTCTCTATTATTAGGGGACGGGGTGAGGTGTAAAAAAGCACAACAATACCTTTCAAAACATGTGCCCTGGTTCCTGAAGGTTGGGGGTGGCACTTTGCTCCTTTCTTGCTCTGTCAGCTACTTATTGGTGCGTTTCCACATTGTCCTGTGTTTAGTTAAGGGGGGAGGGGGTGTTCTCGGCACCATTATCCAGCTTGTCAGCTGTTTCTTCTGCGGTGCGTGTTTTCTGAATTTAGGCGAACTGTGTTTATATATCTCATGAAACCTCTGCGATCAACAGATCTCACGGGCTTGCTAGAGGCGTAGAGGGTGGAAGGGTGGTGGGGGGTGTCATGGCTATGCACCCGCGACACGTGCCCGGCTTGGCAGTGCATGTTGGCCTCTGCATGACCTTCCTCTGCGGGTACGATGGCTACCATGTGTCTCTCTAAGCCTCTATACTGGTTACACTGGCGGGGGAGGAGGGGTTGAGGGACAGCGCCATTCTAACACTCCTAATGCGTCACACGTCAACTTGTGTATTTATACATGTTCGTGTGCGTGTATACTTGTTAGGTATTGGGTATTAGGTATTCATGCATGTTGCTATACACGCATGCACATATGTTGGTATGTTTGTAAATATGTATAAATGTACGTATGTGCATAGGCACCGCGGTCATGCTTGTAGCATTGTTTTGGCTGGTCAGTAGGGCCTTGATGTTGTCCTACCTGCGGTAAACATAAATATTTGTTTTATACAGATGGTTATGTAGTTCATTATGCTGTGTACGAGTAGGACACATTGTATAGTACCACTATAATAAAATTACTATCATACAGTACTCTTGCAAAGTCACGATCAATAGAGAGAAAATCCTACATATAGTTTTATTTTGATTTTAGTTGTAAGTTAATATTAAATAAATAATGTTGTGGATGTGCACTTTGTGATAAAGTATATTTAACGCCGTTCAAAATCAGTTAAATTTTGCAGTATTGTCCTTCATTGACATCTAAACGAAGAATGCTGACCGCTATTGCGTTTATTCACGCGGTTTCCCTATAATTGAAACATCCCATGGACGCACATTTAACTCTAAAGGCACTCACGATAATGTTACTGTACAGGGTGGCTGCTGCAGCTCACACCCTAAATTCCACAGAGAAATAAACACTATAGTCCATTCATGGGTATCTCCAACTTTATTGAAACCCTCCTAAAGTTCTACTTTCAAGCTATTCCTCCGCCTCATACAAAATAAACTTAACCAAGTCTAGAAAATTACACCGAAAAGAACAACGCACCATATTTGTGCGCAATCAGTTTAACCATATTTATTAACATAATTTACAAGTAAGTTATCACGAGTAAAAAATATATAAGCAAATGTTTTATTTAACTAGAAATAAAGCGTTTAATGTTTATTAAAGTAAACAATTATTGTGGTACATAATATATTTAGGAAACAACCGAACACGTCGTACATGACAATTTTTTTATGGTTTGTTTAAAAAATGTGTGAAGATACCGTGAACTGATTATACTTACAATCGCTGGCGTTACCATCATTGCTAGCTGTTGGGTCTTCTGTACAGTTTAGCGATAAGGGTTGGCATATAATGTTGATATTTAGCAGAATTTATTACGCGTTATCATTTTATAGTATNTTTTTTTTTTTTTTTTTTTTTTTTTTTTTTTTTGCAACGGTTGCGAGTACGTATTTTTGTCCATAACTGGCACAATTAATTTAAAACATTTACAAAACATATCGTTTTCTCTTAAAATAATACAGTTATTCGTCGCAGACACTTTTGAATATCAGATGTTTAATTGTAATATATTCTGTTTCTGTAAACAATTAAGGGAACTGGAAAACCATTCTATGAATACTTGGCGAAAGTTATCAATAGTGAATTGCGTTTGACATAGTTATTTGTTTTACCATAAGACTTCGCTTCTTTTTACAAGGCTGGGTTGTTGAAATACTTGTAAATGTATGAAGGAAAAAATACCTGATTTCATAGTACTCATTACTCAGTGATTTATTATTATTGTTACTTTTCGTGTCTCACTTATGTCGAGAATCAGTAAGCTATTAAAGTTCATACTCAGAGCAGCCCACGTTCCGTTCTGCTTCTTACACATACACCCCAAAAGTAAATGCACGGTAATTACGTGCATGTTCGTCCACAGAATCTGGTATGAACTTGTAATATTAGGAGCATTTCAGTCACAACGACAACGAGGCTATATAGTTTTGATCGACCTTGTTCGTTTTTACAAGTAACAAATTATCATGTAAAAAATATGTTATTATAGTCGCAAATTAATTGTTGCAAATTAGAGGGTTTTAAAAATATGTGTATCTTATGTTGTAATAATTTCTCAACAACAGAGCAGGTTGATGTAGTGTTTATTGAATGGACTCGCATTCGTAAGAACCTGGGTTCGATTGCTGGTCCGGCAATCTTTATTTCGGTTTTCAGTGGTTTTCCGAAATCAAACCGGGATAGTAATGTTCAGGTCCTTGCTGCAGGCCGTGGCCACTTGCTTCCGGCTTCTGACTTAAGTCACTGCGCGCGACTGCCCGGTGGTCGGCGAGACGTCGAGCTGTTACTCTCATCAAACAATCTTTCTCAACAAAGAGCGAGTGGGATGAGTGAAGAGACCAGAGCGACTCTTGACAGCGAGGTCAGTGTTGAGGTGAGTGTTGAGCAGCGCCGGAACGAAAGGGCGGGACAAGCGGGAGATCCCCGAGAAAACACGCCGAGCAGAGACATCGGTCCGGCACGATTCCCACATGCGGAAATCTGTGACCCGGCCGGGAATTGAACCCGGTTCACCTTGGTGGGAGGCGAGCAGTCGAACCGCCCAGATACCGCGGCCCCGCCATAATTAAATGAACCACATTGTAACTTATGAACGTTCCCGGTGGTAAGCATTTCGGCTAATGGATTGTTCGAAGCGATGTCTTACAAAAAAGAACCTAACCTACATGTTGTAAAAGACACGCTTCATAGCTTGCCCAGGATTCTAACACGAATCTTCGTCATTCGAATGTAACGTCTATACGATGTCATCCTGCAGTACTGTCGTTCTTTTCTTATAATTTAAAACAAGTTTGCCAATACTCATGAAATTGCCCTCAGTAATGTACAATGATTAAGACGTATTTTTCTGAAATCATTCTGGAATATCGTAAAATTGAGTTACCTATTCAAAACAAAGATTACAACTAGTTTACTTTTAATTTATCACTTTAAAAAGCTCTTGGTTTTTTTTTTCTTTTTTTTCCCTTACTTTCTAGTATTGTATCCATCAACTAAGTGTTCAAATTAATAGTTCTGTAACTGACTCTGTGATTAATTTTTATGTACCGTCGTGTGATGCTAGGAAATGTATACAAAAATAATTATATACCTTAGCGCCAATTCTTATTCCAATGTTATTCACGTGAAAAATAATTTTAGATATCACTTTTCGGCCATTTCACTTTAAAAAAGAGAGTTATCATTTGTATCTTACTTCCCTAATTCTATGCCCAATTTACAATAAATATACCGGTAACTATTTATATTAAGCGATTTACATTTGTTTACATTCAGGTATTTTTTTTAACGCTTATTTTAAAAATACGTATTCTACCATGTCTGCGACCAAAAAATTATTGGACATGAATGCTTAAAATCTTCTACTTAAATGACGATGTATTTGATTATATCATGTTAATATTTTGAAGTACTGCGCTAGTACTAATGTGTACCACAACAAACAAACCTAACATAAACAAGAAAATTCCTCACTTTCCGTGTTTTTTTTTTTTTTCAAGAATAGGAAGCAAGTAGGAAATTTTAAATTATAGCCGTAAAATCATCACAAAACGACCTATTCTTTGAGGATGAAAACTTTTTGCTAACAATATTTCCATAAACTCTCAGCAGGTTATGAAGCTGTCGAGGTGGAAGGGGTTAGGGGAGGGGAGGTACTGCGGGTGGACGAGATGAGGGGAGGATGTGGTAACGGAACAGTGAGGGAACAATATTGTGTTGTGGAGTCCAAGCAAAGTTTCCCCTCGGTATAAATTAGAAGGCCGTGGAGATGACAGCACATAGTCTTCAAAGAGCGCTTCGCTGTCTGGCGAACTTGGACGAACTAGTTCAAAACTAGTTTAAAAAGTTCTGAGGAGGGAGCTTATTGGCCCTTGTGTTCCCGCGTTCACGACTCGCTTCACATGAAAGCGCGGCGGAAAATGTATGCGAGTTTTTCCTTGCCCTTGTATGCATTTTTGAAGTTGGCGTAACTGGCATCTATACGGAACTGTAGGAAACAGAATATGAGAAATAATTTTGGGGTATGCTGTGGAAGGAAATTGTGGGACATTAACTATTTGCAACGGGAAAGAGGGATTAATTAAATGATAAGTACTTAAAATGCTAATATTGTTCAGTGTTACTTAAAATTTGTTTATCTCTACATACGTAATTATTCTGGACATGAAACCGTAGTTTAATTTCAGCACTATTTTTTTTTTATGGACTCAGTATAATGTTAGCAAATAACATTTTCTATTCAAGATAACGTTTCAATTTTGTTGAAAATATCGCGTGCATGTAGAAAAATTCCCTCAAAAATAGTTAAAAGAATGACGCCATATCGTAGAAATTACAGGTGTCTCGGTTATATGTTTATCTTAACCAAAAACAATAAATTTACAAGACTACAATATTTTAGCCAAACAATTTCATTAGTTATTTTTATACCGACTCCCTTAATTTATACATAAAAAAATATTTATTGTACACTTTAAACTGATATGACAGGGAAAAAAATGAAAATTAGGTAATCCTCAAATTGTTGTAAGTACGAATATTGTGATTCAACTCAAACACGATGATGATTTTGTTATACGATGCGCTGAAGAAATTACAATATTCTGTACTACTTCATACCTTTTATCCGTTTGTTATTTTGTTTCCATCTTTGATAATTGAAACCCAATTGTTTGAAAACGAAAGCTCACTCAAATATATTTTTGTCGATTAAATATCGCAAAAAGGTCGAATATCATGCTTCCTAAAAATGTATTAACTTCAAGTACATGGGCGTGTTATCAAGATGAAAACCCACGGTGTCCATTCGGTGCCACGCTCAACACTGTCAAAAATGATAAATTTAAAGCTGTAGGCAATATAAATTATTTCAACTTTTCCTTTATAAAATTAATGTTGGAAAATGTTATGGTAATTTTTTATAACAAGGCGCATTTGATGTGCAGGTAATGGTAAAAATAAATATTTTGTTTACAAACTATACCGTAAAATTCTGTAATAATTATAACCGTTTAAGTGTATAATTTTTAATATCTGATTCCACAACAATTTTCTAAAGGTTTCAATTAGTAAAAATACATTTGAAGTAAGTAAAACATGCAATAAGAGAAATAATGCATCTTCATCCAAAATATTATTTGGGAGACAGTAAAGTGTTTCGTAATACAAATATATTATATTCCTAAAGCAAACCCAAATTATGTTAAGTTGCTATATTTCTCAAATAGTAAATTTTGTTATTATTCACTGATTAACGTCTTGTCAACAGTGTAGCTGCAGACTGGAACATTGGTAGGGAACATGAGAAGCCGAAAAGTAAGCGTCCATGGGATTTGTTACCGAATCGCGCAGGTATTCGCATGAAGTAATTTCGGATAAGTGCTGCAAACCGAAATCCGGATGGCCGGACCAGAAATCAAGCGCTAGTCATCCGGAAAGTTAGTTCACTGTGTTGTCATTTCGCCACCTCGCTCGATGAATAGTAACAGGGCTTTTCACTATTACCTGAACTCTTTCAAAATCCCTGCTTGAGATATAGTTTTCTGCCAAAATTTGTATAATTCCGCAATACGCAAAATTAATATCGCCATTGACCGCTCCAGTTTATTCACGCGTGTATAAAGTGAAACCGTGAAACAAGACGACGAGCTTAGAATGTTATTTTTTATGGAAAATCCTTTTTCTAGTTAGCTGAAACCAAATAGAATATAAATTTAACAAAGCGAGTGTCCACGAATTCAAACATTGCACTTTAAAATAAACCGTAATACCAGGAGCTACTTTTATTACATTGTTGCCAAGTTTGCTGGGAGCATGTTAGATAGCGTGCCCGTTAATGCATATGCAATCAGAGGAAGACAAATTATTTTTTTTTTTTTTCAAATATTGATTTCAAAGTGCTCAGTTATATGCGAATCAGTTAAAGCCATAGACTGAAAATGAGGTAGACAATTTTTCCGTCTTCTGCCCATGTAAGCAGTATTGATAATGCGATTTCCAGTACAACTGTCTAAGTCACATGGTCAACAGTGATAAACGTGTTTGTTTGCATTTGAAAGGGTCCGCGGTTGGTGTAGCGGTTAGAGCGCTCGCCTCCCAATAAAGCGAACCGGGTTCGATTCCCGGCGGGGAAATCGCGGGCTTTCGCACGTGTGAAGCGTGTCAGACGATGCACTGGCCGGCGGGTTTTCTCAGGGATCTCCGGTGTCCCCCGCCCTTGTGTTCCAGCGCTGCTCCATAATCGCCTCTGCTCAGTGCTCAGTGCCTCTGAAAAACTTGCATATGCAGCCTGTACATTTTAGTTTGATTATATCAAGGCTAGGGGAAGTGTAGAAACATCTCAAAGCACTTGCATCCATAAAGAGTGTTATCACATAAAATCCTATCCACGTGTGTTTTGGCAGTGCTAAGGGCAGAAAAGCAGCCCATGTTGTAACGCAAAGAGTGGCTACTGGGCAACTCGTACGCGAACTCTACGCCCTATACCTGCTACGATTATAAAAAAACCATACGCAGTTTTCGCCAAAAGGAAAGGTCGCGGACGACACACGTTAAGTGGCTCGTCGGCAAATAAGCCGGCTGTTGGTACGCACCTGTAGCTCCGTACAGGTGAGAGAATGAGCGGCATGTTTTGAGGGGGAGATGGAGAAGCGAAGTAATTAAACAAAGGGGAAACGGGAGTAGCCGGAGCACCCCGAGGAAACCCACCCGACTACCGGCAACGTCGGCAACGTTTCCCCAATGGGAGTCGAACTCAAATGGCCGTGATTTGACCTAGCTAATTAAGGTTTGCCAAAATTCATTTCCTTTAAATAATCGTGAGTGATGATCGAAAGTCGAAATTAATAACATGGTCTAAGGAACAGTATATAAAACACAAATGTCACATTATTCATGCCAGCGTCTAGTTTTTATCAGTTTAAACATAATAAAAATTTTGTATAAAAATGAAAGAAAAATATTTGAAATAGTTTGTTTAAACCGACACATGTTTCCTGTTTTTGTGTTATATGTCAATTAATGCACATAAAAATGTGCTACAATTTCAGTCAACTACGTTATTGCCAGAATATATTATTTAGAGCAACTTGTTCAAAATTTTATGAACCATATTTCTTCACCCTAGATCCTTCATAAAATTAGCTGTTGGTCTGTAGTGCTCATTCAAACACACACTCAAGGTTACACACGCGTAAGTATAGGATGTTCACGTCAATATGAGCACTTTTGAGGCCCTAGTTACTTTTTCCCTTTCAGCCATTTGTTATTCTTTAACAACCTTTTTGTACTAAGTATTGCCTTGTAAGTAATATACATTGTATATATTCCATTGTACTTGGAAGTTAACATCTGACGCTAAAATTAAATATACTTATTGAGCATTATTCCATATGTTAGGGCTTTAAAAGGTGCTCACTTAACCGTGAATAGCCTATAGTCATCTTTACACCCACACACTCTGCTATCACCAAGGCGAACCGTGGCGGGGTCGCCTCCGGTATTTTCGCATGTGGGACTCGTGCCGGATGATGACGCTGGTTAACGGGTTTCCTCGAGAATCTCCCGTTTATCCCACCCTTGAATTCTGGCACTGCTCCGTACTCACCTCGCTTCACACTCGTCGGTTCTCAAGACCTCGATGTCAAGAGCTGCCCAAATCTCTTCTCTTCCCTCGCTTATTCACGCCCACACGCCTGTGCCCACCCAAGCCCACATTCACACGCCTACACTAACATTCAGTCAAGCAGACAGGTGAAGTTTGGAAAATGTTTTTTAATCAACGGTAATGGTGGTATTGTTTCGTCCCCTACGCAAATTTTGTTTAGACGTCAGGCTGCGGTATTTTTAAATCTTAACACCCATATTTTTACGAGGCCGGAATACACTTCGCTGAGGTACTGTATATAAGTCTGTAACTTTTATACGACTTTAAACACATCGCCGTATAACTGCTTGACTTTTAAGATGAAACGATATTGTCATTGTTTTACCGAGATTAGATTTTGCAGCAAGCACATAACCCATTAGACAATAGAAGTATCGATTCGTGATGTTTTAGTGAAATGTAAAATCTTAGCATTTTGTAACCCAAGCTCTCCTGGTAACTATGTAATTTACTGCATTCAAAGAATTTCGGGAGTAATGCAGATCACGTGCGAATTCACAGGATAGCAGTGTGTAAATGCAATATGTGGCACTACCGTGCCGTCACGTCTTGTAAGTTCCCAGACCTATGTCACTTGTGCTCTGACATCGCGTGAGTGAGTGCGTGCTAGACATGGTATTGCGTTGCAGTTGCATCCCTTCATGTATATGACGTAGCAGCACAAAAATGTGATATTCCAGCAGCACTGTAAAAAAAATGTGTTAATTTACACATTTTTATGAAGTGGTCAGGCCTTAGCTGAACGGCCTGCATGATCACACCTTCAAACATTAAACCAGAGCACGGGCGTGATTGCAATAACACCTTGCGAAAGACAGTTGCAGAAACACCCTCCACCGGCCAGTAAACGGGGCCGAAAATATTAAACCACGCACCCGATATAGGCCAGCGTAACACCGGGAGCGGCGTCTTTTGTCGTCGGGTCACTGGAACGAGAAGACCGCTGAAGATGGGTGTGTCCGGCCGTCGTTAACCGCCTCCCAGAATCAGCCTCCGACAACATGAACAAGGTGGGGAACTTCCAATTCGATTGTAATAGTAAAGGCGTGAGGTAATAATACTTAGTACAATTAATTAGCATCTTGGTGTTCCATTTAAGCTCCCCAAATCAATAGTCACGTAAATAGTTATTGTATAACCCTTATGTTCAATAAACTCCATCTTATACTGCTGTGCTCTACCTAATCATAACTCATTATTTAGCTACGCCCATAACGCCATACAGGTATGAATTAACTTAAATGTCACTTTTTAACAACATGCAAAGTTTTGGTAGTTCTACATTTTTGTATGTATAATTTTGGAAAACAGCTACTGTATGTGTAATTCTACACAATTATTCTTACGACTACAAAAAAGCCTATAAATTGCTGTTTAAAACAAACTAATGTAAAGATTTATTTACTATAAAGTTGGTGTTAGTTTACGTGTTTAATATTAGTTGTAAAAATGTACATATCAACACAAACTACTGCCCTGCGTAATTTTACGTTTTAATACTGCACTAGCATTTTATTAACACAATGTTATCATTATAATAATATATGTTCCAATGTGCACTTCTACAATCACTTAATATGTGCATAATCAATATTAACAACTTCAGTAAAAAATATTAATCCAAAAAATAAATAATGGATTTACGTACATAAACTAGTGTGCTCGAGCAGGCAGTCCAAAAAGATTTGTATTAGTTAATGACCGTGCTAAGTGGTTGGTTTTAACAGCTCAATTGTCCCAGGGTTAAAAGTACTAATTCTTTATCACTTTTACAATTCAGCGAAGATAAGCATGACAGGGAATAAAAACGTATTTCGCAAACCACGAACAGTGGTCTAAGTCATTATCAGATTATGTCAAACCAACTAGGTCTTGCGCCTATCACTTGACTCTTATAAAACACACCGTTCCTAACTAGTTATTATTCTTTTTGTTCGATGTAATGATCGTCGTCAGCCGTCAGTTTGCTGATGATCTAGTGGTTACAACGCCTGGCTGTTACGCACAGAGTCACGGGTTCGAATCGTGTCAAGACAGGGAGTTGTTTTTTTTTATTTTATAGAAAGTGTGTATGTCACGTAATTTGTGTGCGCAATTTTTGGAAAGATAAAAGGTTACACCTGCCGTAGTGTAAAATTACATAAATACTTTACATATATTTCTCCTTTTGTAAAGCGTGTTAATTGACACGCAAACTTGTACAACTGCCAGCACAGTAGCTTCAATGTTGTACCTGTTTTAAAGGCATTTTTACTGTGACACAATAGTAACAACACGTGGCTATGGTCAGTGTAAAATTACAGTGACTTTGGTGAGAACTCTGCTGCCACATACATTTTGTGTATAATTAGACGATTTGTTTTACAGTGAGGATAATGTACCGTGACATTGGGACCAAGGTGGCCAGGATTGTTTGGAGGAGCATTCCGTAAGGTTTCAACAAATGCTGTGGCCAACTATTTCGCCCGATATGAACCCCATCGAGCGTTTATGGGACGCAGTGAGGAAGTCCTTTCACACCCGAGATCCTGCATCTGCAAACAGCAAGTAGCTGTGGGTAGCTATCCAGACGGCATCTCTCCACAGGTATTTTGTCCACTCGAGGAATCGATGCCACGACGAGTTGCTGCATTTCGCCGGGTAAGGGGTGGCCCTTCACGATGCTATAACCACATCTTCATGACTTTTGGCATGCCAGTGTATTAATCACTTGTTATGAACGGACGCAGGTCCCACATCGCTGTAAAAAATATATTTATTCGCGGCAACAAAGTATTTTGCTAGTATTCACCCTAACAAACAATTTTGTGGTGAACAAACAATTTTTTGTATCCACAAGAAAATATAATCTTAGTGACCATAATAGTTTAGCGGTGAAAACTAAAAAGAATTTGTATCGACCAAAAAAAAATTACATGCTGAACACCATACACTTTGTGGCCACCACAAAGTTTTTTTTTTATTGCAGGCAAGTACCGTGCTTTAAAAGGGAGGTATGGATTAACATTTCAGTGACAGTGGTGTTTCCTAGGGACGAAGCAAACTACTTAGACGGGCAGAAACGTAGGAAAATAATCAACCATGAACCGTGCTGAAGAACGATCCGCCGGCTCCGGATAACAGTAATCACGACCGGGTTATGCCTGAACGTGAATGCTGCGTCTATTCACAGCTTCACTACTCTGCGTCCAGTATGCCACAAGAGTCGATTTATTATTGAGTCACGCTGTTTGATGTTTCCATAGTTGTAGTTTAATAAACGTAGAAAATTTGTTGTTGGTAAACTTTGCGTGTGTATGACATGTAATGCTATATTCTCCTCTTGTTGTCCTAATTTCCGAAGTAAAGATAGGCTTATGCAATCACCCGAATGCTTGTCTGGAATGTGTGTCGCCTCCTTCCCCCTCGCCATAAAAAAACGTTAAAACCCGAAAACAGAATTTCCCCAAACTAGGTACGTATTAGTATTTGGTAAAGTCATCGGACTCTTTTATAGTTTCCGACAACTACAGGTAATTATTTTCAAAATTCTGGCAATTTTTAAAATTCAGGACACTAAATCATATTTCAGAAACCATTTAACCGATTTAAGCCAAATTTGATAGTTTGACAATGCATTGTACAAGTATTGAATTTAGTAAACAATAATGTTATTGCTCCATCATTTTGGATAATAGTGCAAGTTGAAAAAATAAAACTTTTCCGTTATATCTCGGGAACTATTTGACAGATTTAAACCAAATTCGGTGCGTTGGCAAAGCACGATGTAAGCATTGAATTCATAAACCGATAATGTTATCAATAAGTCATTTTGTAATAGAGTGCAAATTTAAAAAATAAAGATTTTATGTTATATATCGGGAACCATTTAAAGAATTTAAAATAAATTTGGTATGTTGACAGTACATAACTTAAGTACTAAATTTAAAAAGCAATTATTATTTTTTTCAATATCCGCCATTTCGGAAAAAAGTGCAACACGAAAAATAAAGCTTTTACATTACATCTTTATAACTACACAGCCGATTCCTGCCAAATTTGGCATATAAGTGATACCATTGTTGGGAATGTTCATATATGCAATTTAAATACATACGGAATTTTTTCAAAATGGCGGCAGTATAAATATTTTTGGTTCATCTACAATATCTACCATACCCTACCTTTTCACCAATATCGACCAAACTTTTTATTCTGAAAGTATATTTTAAAACCATAAAATGTGTCAATACATAACTTCTTTTGTCCACCATTTTGTTAGATAGCACCACATGGAAAATAAAGTTTTAATGTCATATCTTGGGAAAGGTCCTACCGATTTCTATCAAACTTGACACTTAAAGTACCTGTATGTAACCTACAATCTAAACTTTTAAAGAATTTCATCACAATAATTTGCATCAATGTAAAAGAAAGAAGCCTAATTAGTTATATCGGTTACTTCTTATAATAATCGTAACATCATATTTTAAGGATATGAAGAGTGATCTCAACATATACGTAGGCCTATGATTAAACATGTATATGCACACACGCACGCCGGCTACTGCTGAAACGTACAGGCTCAGTATAAAAGAATACCCCAACTTTGGAGGTATATAATATCAAAACCATACAACCTACAACCATGATTGACCAATCAAATGAACTGTGGAACCGTGGAGTTTGTGAAAAGCCGGAATTAACCATGAACGAGTCCAAACTAACAGGACGAAATAAACTACCTTGATAGTACGTAACTGGGGTTGTTTTTAATTTTTAAACTAACCTAGACAAACGTAGAACACTAATTTAGTGTGTATGTTTTAGTCGAAACTANAAAGAATACCCCAACTTTGGAGGTATATAATATCAAAACCATACAACCTACAACCATGATTGACCAATCAAATGAACCGTGGAACCGTGGAGTTTGTGAAAAGCCGGAATTAACCATGAACGAGTCCAAACTAACAGGACGAAATAAACTACCTTAATAGTACGTAACTGGGGTTGTTTTTAATTTTTAAACTAACCTAGACAAACGTAGAACACTAATTTAGTGTGTATGTTTTAGTCGAAACTGGACCAAGAGAGTAGGTGAGTATGCGTCTGGTTTTCACATGCGCATGCACGATAGCAATGGGCATGACCGGCATGACCGTCTACACAAACTCTTCGCCATGAGTGAGTCTGGCAACTTTCTCTCTGGCAAACAATGAACTTTCAAAACCAATTGAAATTGAGGTAATTTATATGCAAAATAAATCTGTATCATTATCGTATTATATTGCAGTATTAACGCCTTTCGCATAAACTTCCGTTTCAGAAAATAAATTTTACAATTATTTTAATGGAATTAAAGTAACGTACACATGATAATTTTTTTCTGTTTAAAATTAATTTATTACAATTTCAGTTTAGATAACTAATTTACACAGTTTAGGAAAACGAACTTGCTCTGTATCTAGTATTATTTCACAATTTTAGACCTTAGGTGATCAGTAAAATATTTGAGGATCAGAATAATTAACACTTATGATAGGAAGTCACTGTTAAAAACAGAAACTCACGATTAAGAAACGTACACACGGCTGTTTTACAAATTGATTAATTCAGTAAGGTGTCAGTTCTTAACGCTAGGAAAGCATTCGAATGTCTAGATCTGTATGTCTGTTATCGTATTTCAATTCATATGATAACAACAAAAAAATCCCTTTGCACCATTTACAGACGTGCCATTTTTTGTAAGAAGTAAGCCGAGGAACTGTAGAGTTGAAATAAATATAAGACGAATTTAATGGGGATCAGTTGTTCTTCATACTGTACAAACGAACATGAAGATTCGCAATGTAACTCTTCAGACACATATTACGTAAAACGATGTCCCTGCAGAAAATGTACTGATTGAAAAATTAAACCCGACTGACTGTTACTGACTGTTAGATTGACTAGTAAGAAGATAATCAATGGTTTTTATATAAAATAACATATCCTACTTTTACAGACTGTCAGACTTTTACAGAGTATCATACTAGAATCGAACCTTATCTACAACAAGCTAAGGCATTTAGAGTTATTAACAATTTTAAGATGTTTACTTATTCAGTTAGCTAGATGTGACTCAAGTTAGTGTTTTTCACGTGCTAATACGTCACATCATGCATAATATTAAAAGTTTATGATCTTCAAACAGTTTATTATATTTAAATAATAGAATGAATATGTAGCTAAATTAAACAGTGTTTAGATTACGTAAAACATTTCCGTGCACTTATCAACGGACAAATTTATCCCTTTAGAACTATAATGAATCAACTTAATGACGGTTTTCAAATTAGGGTAAATCGAAAATTCCTGAATCTCAGATACGTTTTAGTGTTTTTAATGCTTGTTGACGTCAATTTTACGATGTAAATTACATGTTTCATCCCTTGTTCCATGCTGTGCTCTTTATGTATGTAAATTTGTATGGAATCACACTCATGCGATGCTAATGGTTAGCTCACATAACTGGCATAACTCATTACACAAACCTTCAGTCAGGTCCTTAGGTGCTTCNAAGCTACGATCTGAGGACTATATACACTTGCGTGATGCTATTCATTCAGATGGTGATGTTCAGAATATTGGACGTCCGACGATTTTCCTTTTCAAATATAAAAAATGTTTCTTCATGTTTTAATCACCAAACAAAATGTTGCATAAAACGAAGCCATCTGGTGGCGAAACGGAGTTCGCCGGGTTTGCTAGTGCATAATAAATCTGTATCATTATCGTATTATATTGCAGTATTAACGCCTTTCGCATAAACTTCCGTTTCAGAAAATAATTTTTACAATTATTTTAATGGAATTAAAGTAACGTACACATGATAATTTTTTTCTGTTTAAAATTAATTTATTACAATTTCAGTTTAGATAACTAATTTACACAGTTTAGGAAAACGAACTTGCTCTGTATCTAGTATTATTTCACAATTTTAGACCGTAGGTGATCAGTAAAATATTTGAGGATCAGAATAATTAACACTTATGATAGGAAGTCACTGTTAAAAACAGAAACTCACGATTAAGAAACGTACACACGGCTGTTTTACAAATTGATTAATTCAGTAAGGTGTCAGTTCTTAACGCTAGGAAAGCATTCGAATGTCTAGATCTGTATGTCTGTTATAGTATTTTTATTACAATTCATATGATAACAACAAAAAAAACCCTATTTCCACCATTTACAGACGTACCATTGTTTGTAAGAAGTAAGCCGAGGAACTGTAGAGTTGAAATAAATATAAGACGAATTTAATGGGGATCAGTTGTTCTTCATACTGTACAAACGAACATGAAGATTCGCAATGTAACTCTTCAGACACATATTACGTAAAACGATGTCCCTACAGAAACTGTACTGATTGAAAAATTAAACCCGACTGACTGTTACTGACTGTTAGATTGACTAGTAAGAAGATAATCAATGGTTTTTATATAAAATAACATATCCTACTTTTACAGACTGTCAGACTTTTACAGAGTATCATACTAGAATCGAACCTTATCTACAACAAGCTAAGGCATTTAGAGTTATTAACAATTTTAAGATGTTTACTTATTCAGTTAGCTAGATGTGACTCAAGTTAGTGTTTTTCACGTGCTAATACGTCACATCATGCATAATATTAAAAGTTTATGATCTTCAAACAGTTTATTATATTTAAATAATAGAATGAATATGTAGCTAAATTAAACAGTGTTTATATTACGTAAAACATTTCCGTGCACTTATCAACGGACAAATTTATCCCTTTAGAACTATAATGAATCAACTTAATGACGGTTTTCAAATTAAGGTAAATCGAAAATTCCTGAATCTCAGATACGTTTTAGTGTTTTTAATGCTTGTTGACGTCAATTTTACGATGTAAATTACATGTTTCATCCCTTGTTCCATGCTGTGCTCTTTATGTTTGTAAATTTGTATGGAATCACACTCGTGCGATGCTAATGGTTAGCTCACATAACTGGCATAACTCATTACACAAACCTTCAGTCAGGTCCTTAGGTGCTTCTAAGTCCACTATAGTTACAGAGTTTCTATCGTGTTTACCTTTCTGAGCAAACTCTTGCGACTTGACACCCAAAATTAAACGGCTATTATTTCTTCCGTGCATACCGTAAAGTAACTTATTGTTCATGTTCGCTAAGAGAATGCCAAAAAAGCTGGCACATCTGCCTAATATCGTGTAGGGCCCCCCGAGCACCCAAAAGTGCCGCAAGACGACGTGACATGGACCCGACTAACGTCTGAAGGTATGCAGGAGGCAATTCACACCATGAATCCTGCATGGCAGTCCACAAATCCATTCTGCGCCAATTTGAGAAAGGGTTGCACGTCTGTCACGTTTAATGATTCTCGTCAGTCGTCGTTTGTCCCGTTCGTTCACGATCTTTTTCCGGCCGCAGCGATGTCGAAGATGTGATGTTTTACCGGATTCCCGATATTCACGGTACACTCGCGAAATGGTCGTACGCGAACATCCAAATGTTATCGCTACCTCGGAGATGCTATGTCCCATCACTCGTACGCCGACTATAACACCACGTTCAAACTCACTTAAATTTTGATAACCTGACATTGTAGCAGCAGTAGCCGATCTAGCAGCCGACCGCATAGCGTTACTCTGATTGGTTCCATACCTCTGTTATTTGCATACGTACGCCTGTACCAGTTTTTTTGGTTCTTTTGTGTAATTTCCTATCCATATCATGTGTTGGAAATGTTTCATTCTTAAGTAGGGTGTAGAAAAGTGACAAATAATTNTGTGTAATTTCCTATCCATATCATGTGTTGGAAATGTTTCATTCTTAAGTAGGGTGTAGAAAAGTGACAAATAATTAACAACTGTTTGTTCCCTCACATTTATAGCACACGAATACCTACGGTCAAAGTGCGAGAAGTCACTGTAGATAGTAGACACTGCAAATTTTGCGTAATGCAGAACTATTTTTAAAAAGAAGTCTTGAGACTGTGTTCCTGTGTGCGTGAATGTGCGCGTATATTTCTGCATGTATCTGGGAATGTGTCTTCTATACAACTCGGTTGTATCGTAACTGATATAGAAGATAAAATATTGTTTCTGTGTTTTGTTTTNGGAATGTGTCTTCTATACAACTCGGTTGTATCGTAACTGATATAGAAGATAAAATATTGTTTCTGTGTTTTGTTTTGTTTAAAATGTCTTGCGCACAAAAAAAAAACATTTAAATATGGATGAAACCAACTTATTTCAAATTATCTCAGTATTTTAATCGCAACGAGTAGTAGCTTAAATATGAATTCATGATAAGAAAATTACTAAAATAAATTATACTTAGCGAATTTTTGTGTTGTAATAGTAAGCATTTATTAAGACTTTTTTTTTTACAGAAGCTTATTTCTTTGAACAGAGAAAATACTGGATATTTAATTATGTCTTTGCAGTTAGTATCNTTTTTTTTTTACAGAAGCTTATTTCTTTGAACAGAGAAAATACTGGATATTTAATTATGTCTTTGCAGTTAGTATCCGATGTAAAATATTATCAGTACAATTCGACTGTAAACAAAAGTTATAAATTCATACATCGAGGATGAGAAACTTAGAACTGTTTTTGTTGAATATTTATAAACTTTAATATGTTGGAATGATTAATTTTTACTTAAAAATTTTACTTATATATATATACTGAGGAATCTCGGATTGAAAATCTTCTGAATTTTACTTTATCCTGAAATAAAAATGAATATTCCCATAAAATTACGAACAAAGACAAATGTTTGTATCGCTACGAAGTTTGTTACATTCATTTTGTTTCTAGGTAGCAAACAATTAAGAAAATATCATTTAATTTATAAATATTGTTTTAAGTAAAGTTTTTAGTTCCTTTGGCACCAGTTATAATAAATCAATTCTGATTTAAGTTTTATACAAGGAATGATTTTCAACTTATTCACTTTGAAGATATCTTAAAACAATCGTGTTATAAAATTTTTTAAACTCAAGCTAAAATGGCGAAAATTAAATAATGTTAGGTAGTGTTTCATATATCAGGAAATATTCATTGTATTTGAATTAAATATGGTTTCTAATCTTATCACGATGCAAATTTGGTCAGTTTAGAATTCAGGAACTTATAAATTCCCTTCTACGCCATTTGGAAGGATAACGCCACCTAAAAAGTATTAAGCTTTTGTACCCCCATCACGGGAACTACTCAGCCAAATTTCTCATCATATTTGGTATACAAATANGAAAAGTATTAAGCTTTTGTACCCCCATCACGGGAACTACTCAGCCAAATTTCTCATCATATTTGGTATACAAATAGAGCTATGGCAGATTAACTTATATTATATTAACCTTTATAGTATTAGTATATATAATTTTAATTTATATAGTATCATCAGTTTTCTTGTCCTTTGGATATTGCCTACACGAATTCCCCTTCAGTGCCTGAAATGTGGGTTTGCGTGCAGACTTAACTACTTAGTCTGTAATAAAAATTTTAATAAATTACATTTCACAGTCAGTTAAAATGAAAGTCTAAAAATCTCTCACTTATATCAGTTTCATCCAGAATTTTTTTTTAAACTAATTACGCATAGTAATAAAAAATTAATTAAACTTAAATGAGGTCTAGGTATTTAAAAGGGTACATAGATTTTCTGAAGTTTTCAACTTGTTAAAATAGTAGTTGCTTGTATTTCACAGTTTTGTTCTTTCAATATAGTCGCTGGTGGAATGATGGCAAACAGGAGTTTAACTGCAGTTCCACAGGGAATCTGATATAAAGTGTTACACAAACTCACAGGGAAGATCTAGCAATCACCGATGTTTGTATTTTCTCCTACTATTGAGAGATGTGGCGCTGAAGTCACATTCTGGACTCTCATTTGGGAGAATCCGTTTTCAACTTTCCATCAGACTATCCTGATTTCGGTTGTCCGCAGATTTATGACATCACTACAGACGTGGAGAGTGGAGTGGGTGATTTGGGCGGCTCTCAGGTGTGTTGTACCCCAAAAAATTGATTTTTTTTATAATTATACCAAAAATTATTCAACTCGTACGCATTGTATGTGAAGACATCTTCCTAGAATAATAAATTTTACACTTTATATTTTTTNAAAAATTATTCAACTCGTACGCATTGTATGTGAAGACATCTTCCTAGAATAATAAATTTTACACTTTATATTTTTTTAATATTTTGATGTCAATGACATATATGTAATCACCAAACAACAGTTCATACATTTAAAAAAAACCTTTAATTGTTCAAAAATATCTTAATGTTTAACTGTTTTTCCATATGTATGGTTTGTTATTTGGTGATTTACATATGAGTCACGCGGTACCCCATAGGATTCGTTTTCTTTCTAAATTTTTTCATATTAACAACTTGGTATTTGTTATAATGGCTGCAACAAAACAGAATAATTTTGTATTTTACATCAAATTATTCAAAAAATATTAAGTGTAAATTTTATTTTTTCGAGGAAAATGTTATCACTTGCAATGCATACAAGGTGAACAATGTTGGATACAATTATAAAATAATTAATTTTTTGAGGTCCAACCCCCTAAACATCGAAGTCTTGAGAGCCAATGAGAGTGAAGCGAATTGAGCAGGGAAAATCGCTGGAATACAATGTGGAGGGGAAGCGAGAGATCCCCGAGAAACCCGCATACCAACGGCATCTTCCGACACGATTCCCATNGGAGGGGAAGCGAGAGATCCCCGAGAAACCCGCATACCAACGGCATCTTCCGACACGATTCCCATACGCAAAAATCCGGGAGCGACCCCGTGGGAATCGGGCCAGGTTTACCTAAGTGGGAGGCGAGTGGCCTTACCACTACACTACCGCGGCCCCTCATTCAAAGCGAATCCTCAGTTGATTCCTTAAAATAGCTCATTGTCAATTATTCCTGTGTTATTGTTTTATTGGCAAATCGTTCCTCATCTAATGCCCATGTTGTCGAAGATATGCTAAACTAATACTACTATATAATGTACATTATTTAATTTCATTGTTAATACAAAATATATTTTCTAACAGTGTATCACATGTTAAACACAGTAGAAGTATAATCTCAGAAACTTTGTTACCCAAAGTGTTTAGACTCCCATACTTACTGAAACCAATATTACGCAACGCTTACTTCACATACATTCAACATTCATAAATTCATACATTTCAAAATTAAAATATTCTTAATCACAACAATAATTACCAAAATGTATAACTCGTGCTTCTGAAAGTATCTGACTGAATGTTTACGCAGCTTCTTATTTANACAACAATAATTACCAAAATGTATAACTCGTGCTTCTGAAAGTATCTGACTGAATGTTTACGCAGCTTCTTATTTAGTACCACCAGAATATTATTTTAAACAACCTTTTTTTTAGGAGAAAGATTACTGTGTGTATATCTGAGTGCCGACAGTGTTTGTACGGTGCATTATATAAAACAGCATAGGTAANAGGAGAAAGATTACTGTGTGTATATCTGAGTGCCGACAGTGTTTGTACGGTGCATTATATAAAACAGCATAGGTAAAATAAATACGCAATTTTTTTTTAATTTCAATTTTTTTTATATTTAATTTAACATGAGAGGGTAGCTTTGTTCTAAAATCAACCAAATTCTCAGTGATTACTGCGACTCTAACAGACGTCTCTAACATAGTTAATGATTTTTTAAACAACACAGCTGTTATGCCGTTTAGTGTTTCGGATGCTGACTGCCACTACTCATCCTGCTCAAAGGACTCATTTTTCTGCTCATGCATCCACAAGATACCTTCCGAAAAAAGGAGGGAGTCACATTAATGCCGTGCTTCAAGTAGGCTCAAAATACAATACGGAATGTTCGAGGACGTCGTTTGGCTTAAACTTATCAACATAAATTCAGACGTGCCGTGCGGCCTGCTAAATTTACTCCTGAGTACGAAGTAAATTTTAATGGTTGTTATAACAACTTCGCAAGTTTGCTCGTTTGCTTAATTTTGAGAAACATATGTTGCACGTTCTTCTAGAACTTCTGCTCCAAAGTTTTGAACATCGTAACTACATCAAAAAGTCGATCACGTGGAAACATCGCACCAAACAACAGTTCAAGTTCCATCCAAGCATTCTTATTCTCTACAGTTACTTGCTGTGCCTGCGGCTCCGCTCGCCTGGACTACAGAATTATTGTTTAGGTAATTTGTTTTTACTATTGTTGAATTTTACAGAATTTAATAAGGAAAACAACAGTGACGTCCTGTTATGTGGTTTTTGTTTGTCATGTCCTTTCCTGGTATTTTACATAGTTCACACTTGTAACACTTATTCCTAGGTCGCTCAACTAATCGCGGACGAGATACGACAGTGTGCACTGCTCGACAAACTCAAACGAAATCCTGGAAGGCACTTCCACCTTTCCTAGTCATCAATCTCAATTTTCGACGTAGCAGCTTAAATGCAGAGCAAGATGTTTGGACGAAATTTGTACAAGCAAATCACATGCAAACGAAAGACTTTTTATATACCTGTTGTCATTCATAAAAGGTAACTAGTTATCACCAAAACGAAACCACACATGACAATAGACATACCGCTGGAATCTATGGAAATCGTTTGAAGTAAGAAAAAATGTGTTACGAATTATAATTGGATTGTCGGCCGAAAAAACCCGTCGATCAGCTGCATGTTGTAAAACAGACCACAGGCTATTCATAGCCCTAATTTAGATGTACTTGTATTATCACTGTGTATTCTTCCACCATACAAATAATCGCCATTAACTCTGGCCTAATTACTTTATTTAAGCGTTTGTCAAATGAAATTGTACAGTTATTAGAAAGGTAAATATTTCCAAATTCTTCTAATTTTTACACATCACATGTATNATTTAAGCGTTTGTCAAATGAAATTGTACAGTTATTAGAAAGGTAAATATTTCCAAATTCTTCTAATTTTTACACATGTACGCACTTATAAACACATAAAGAAAAATAAATCATTTCAGTGTTCCCACATATTTCACTTATGCTTTTAACTCAATGTTAAGACATGGAACTACTTTCCCTCTGTCGTCACCAACTTTACTGGGCGCATGTCAGTCTGTGTTCTCGTTCAAATATACGCAGGTAGGTGCAGTGACATTTTTTACAGGTTGATTCAATAAGTGCTCAATTAACCGTGAACATCATATACTATGTCCATCACTCCTTCTCTCTCAACACTCTCGCTCTACCAGGAATTTCATCGGCCGCCTTCCTCTTCTGCCGATAAGCACTGAAATCACTGATACTTCATCGGTGTTCGTCAGTGATGTAGAGTTATCAGTAACCAGTAAATATTATTTCTCGTCAGAGAGTCGATAGTTTTAGAACGCTTGGCATTAAATTATGTGTTAAGCGGGAAAAGGGGATTGATGTGTGAATTATATCCTTTCACAAATTATTTAAAAGCTAATTTGCCTATAAAATTCGTTTGACTCCCGTAAAATTATCTGATAACATACTTTGATAAAAATGTCGATTTAATTTATAGGTTCTTATTTTATTTTAACAACACAGAATTACTGTGAGGAATATTTTAAATTCAATACTACAATTGCCTGAACGTGTTTAAATGTGTTTGATGAACAAATATATTTATTTGAGTGCCAGTGACTCACGTCGCTGATATTACACATCCTTCTAAGCCCCGGTAACTTCAGTGGTGGTGGTATAATTATTATAATTATAATTTTTTATAGCAATATTACTAGCCTTGCACAAGACGCTACTCAGATGTTCGCCAAAAATAATTGCCCGTGATCTTCAGGGCTCGTGAGCAGAATCGGAGCCATAGCTGATGTAATGAAAATAGTGGCAAGTGAAATCACTGAGTAACGGAAGGAGTTCAACATTTGTCACACTGAATCCGATTGCAGTGCTCATTACTTACGTCTTTGACAAAGAGAAAGGTTTCGTCCAGCCAATCAAAAACTTTTTGTATAGGGCCAAAAATATATTTAGCTGTCCAAACAAAATTTTTTGTTTAGTAAACAAAATTAATTATGTGCATCCAACAAAATACACGATTGAATAAACAAAACCTCTGTGCTGGGTCAAATGAAATATGACCGTCAACAAAATATTTTGTTGAGCCAACTGTATACATTTATTTAGACATTCATTTGATTGCCTTTGTTCGAAAATAACTCTCGAAATTTTGTTTGCAATTTTTGCGANTAGCAATATTACTAGCCTTGCACAAGACGCTACTCAGATGTTCGCCAAAAATAATTGCCCGTGATCTTCAGGGCTCATGAGCAGAATCGGAGCCATAGCTGATGTAATGAAAATAGTGGCAAGTGAAATCACTGAGTAACGGAAGGAGTTCAACATTTGTCACACTGAATCCGATTGCAGTGCTCATTACTTACGTCTTTGACAAAGATNACACTGAATCCGATTGCAGTGCTCATTACTTACGTCTTTGACAAAGATAAAGGTTTCGTCCAGCCAATCAAAAACTTTTTGTATAGGGCCAAAAATATATTTAGCTGTCCAAACAAAATTTTTTGTTTAGTAAAAAAAATTAATTATGTGCATCCAACAAAATACACGATTGAATAAACAAAACCTCTGTGCTGGTTCAAATGAAATATGACCGTCAACAAAATATTTTGTTGAGCCAACTGTGTACATTTATTTAGACATTCATTTGATTGCCTTTGTTCGAAAATAACTCTCGAAATTTTGTTTGCAATTTTTGCGANGTACATTTATTTAGACATTCATTTGATTGCCTTTGTTCGAAAATAACTCTCGAAATTTTGTTTGCAATTTTTGCGACATTTAGGATAGTAACTGTGTTTATTAGTGCATTTATTGACTCTTGATAATGATATACAATTCCAAATGTAATAATTTCAACAGGGAACTAAAATGTGCGGCTGTGAAATTGAAATTTTTATTTCCGCTCGTTGTTAGATATTTGTAATGTTTATAATTGAATACACTTTCGTATTTCATCACTGTAGTCTATTCGCGGATTCTTCACACTTTTTTAAATCAATTNAATGTTTATAATTGAATACACTTTCGTATTTCATCACTGTAGTCTATTCGCGGATTCTTCACACTTTTTTAAATCAAACCNTTCGTATTTCATCACTGTAGTCTATTCGCGGATTCTTCACACTTTTTTAAATCAATTTTTGAAAAATAAACTTATGTATTACGAGGTTGTTCTTTCCTAAAATGTCAATTATTAGAAGCATTTCTGGCATTTGTTAACATAAGAGTACTTTATTTTTACTTGAATTAAACTTATAAATATATATATTATTTGTAAATGACAATACTTCATTTACAATTAATGTTACTAAAAACAGGGATAAAATAGTTGTGTTGGTAATGCCTTGTAATAAATAGTTCATAGGCTATGCAAAATAATATTACATTCACTACGCGCGAACCCGGTGCTTCGACCCTTTGGTGTAATTTTCTAGACTTGGTTAAGCTTTGTTTGTATGAGGCGAAGGAATATTCTGGAAGTAGTACTTCAGCAGGGCTACAATAATGTTGCAAGTAGTCAATATAGCTGAGGTTACTAGGGCGTAGAGCTCGCGTACAAGCAACCTAGGTTCGATTCTCGGTGGAGCATTTCATTTTTTTAAATATTAAACTACACTTTTTAATGTACGTAGAGCCGAAAAAATATTTCGTTGCACCAGCCAATACACGCAGTTTGAGGCAAACTAATAATAACAACGAAATATTCCATTGCTCCTACAGAAACAATTCATTTGACGAGTCAACGAAATCTTCTCCTCACTGTGCATAAGTTTGCGGGGCAGTAGTTGCGTTGCATCAGCTTTGGTAATAAGGGAAGGGGGGAGTGGCGACGGGAAGCGGCGAAAGGGAGGAGGAGCAAGAAGGTGTCGAGAATGGCGGGGTGAGGAGCAGTCTTCGCTAACAGCTGTAGCGGTTATGCAAGCTNACTAGGGCGTAGAGCTCGCGTACAAGCAACCTAGGTTCGATTCTCGGTGGAGCATTTCATTTTTTTAAATATTAAAATTCACTTTTTAATGTACGTATAGCCGAAAAAATATTTCGTTGCACCAGCCAATACACGCAGTTTGAGGCAAACTAATAATAACAACGAAATATTCCATTGCTCCTACAGAAACAATTCATTTGACTAGTCAACGAAATCTTCTCCTCACTGTGCATAAGTTTGCGGGGCAGTAGTTGCGTTGCATCAGCTTTGGTAATAAGGGAAAGGGGGAGTGGCGACGGGAAGCGGCGAAAGGGAGGAGGAGCAAGAAGGTGTCGGGAATGGCGGGGTGAGGAGCAGTCTTCGCTAACAGCTGTAGCGGTTATGCAAGCTTCGCGAGGTCTGCCGGGCGCGACCCCGTCCGGGTCCTCGCCGAGATAACTCTTCGCGGCCTCTGGCGGTGAAGGCGGCGGCATCTTTTCATCTGCGACCACGACCCTCTCGTCGCTTCGCGGCGCTTTCTAATCTCCAGCCACTCCAGGTGCCCCGGAATTAATGGCAGCAGGGGCGAAACACGCTAGCTGCCTGCAATCTGCTCGCTCGTACCAATGATCGCCTAGTGTCCCCCTCCCCTAACAAGCAACCGGGTAGGGTGCAGGATTTTTTTTTTTTTGCGGCCATGGCGTCGCTTGGTTATTTATGCGTGCGGAGGCCATTAAAATTCTGGGGGGGGGGTTACCCGCACGGGGATTTTAATCGCGCCAGAACTTTTCGGCATGTGTGCGATGACCGTAAGCGTCGCGGTTCGTGGGGATTTCTGGACCTCGAAAATAAACGGATGCGACATCGTTTAGTTTACGAGTAAACGCTCATTGCATGTCATGCTCGAAACTTCGATCACACTATTGTAAACAGATCAAGATGTAATTTTTGTGCGTATATCAGCTAAATGAGATATTCTAAATTAGTTATGTCTATAACTCTTCTAGCATCAAAAACTACGAGATTTTTGTTCTAGTGGCCTATCCCAACATCACCCAAATACTTCTCCCAAGAATTTTAATACTTATAAGTATGGGTTAACTATGTCAATTCCTACTCTAACGTTTTCAAAATAAATATTTGTCACATTCAGTGGACATGAACTTAATGTCCACCGTTACGTTACCGATATGTCTTCCTTTTAATACGCAATACAACTGAACACTGGGAACAAAAAAAAATGGTCTGGATTTTATAATTAGTTTTACAGGTTGCAATGAAAGCTTTATTATAAGTTTTGTGTTTTCTCATTAAGTAGTTTTACGAATTCTCAAGGTAGATGACTTAATAAAGTTCTTCATATCAAATTCAAAATTAGTATTAAAAATTAACGTATAAATATAAGTAAAAGTATAGCCAAATGTCTGTTGACATAAAAAGAATTTAAATAGACATTTATATTTCACCAGCTACCCAAGTGGATGAATTAACGAAGGAAGTTACAGGAGATTTATGTTATCGACATGTTCAATCTAAGAACATATGTTGCTAATACTTCCACCTTGTGAGGCCACACTCTTATTATATACAAATTTTTTACCGTGATGTTTTACGGAAGTTGTATATTAATTTATTAAACAACATCTACATGTACTGAGTAAAATATGCAGCGATGAATACCTTACTAAAATCACCATCAGAAAAAGTTATACAGAGATAAGCGTTGTTTATTATAAATACCAAGTTAAATCACTTTGTAATTATACAACTTGTATAACTATTTATCCTTGAATAAAATTATTTGGTGCTATTAGACAATGAATTATACTCGGTAAACCTTATAAACAAAAACGCTGTCGCTGGCAAAAGCTAAACTTTTACGCCGAAGCTATTTTTGCTACCACTGGCGCCGCTGCTTGAAAACGATTCAAATAAAGTGTTACGTTAAGAGGAGAGAATGGCCGACACACGCTACATGTTTAAATACCACTCACCGTGACTCACACGCCCAGTTTATCTTGTTTCAAATAATGGAAAGATTTCCAATATGTAATAAAAACAATTCANTCACCGTGACTCACACGCCCAGTTTATCTTGTTTCAAATAATGGAAAGATTTCCAATATGTAATAAAAACAATTCAAAGCTTAAAATTTTCAAAGAACTCATCTTAGGTTGGCATCTTCAGAAGTATTTCCGCATTCACAATAAAATCATTCGTTCCTTTCTTACGACATTCGTTACTTACATTACTCTGCATATTAGTTTGTTAAAATGTACCAACAACGTCTAACTTCTAATTTTAGGTTAATGCTGGATTTATTTAATAAATCCGACTCGCGGGTAATTTCAACATTAGGTAAAGTCGCAATCTTATGGCGTAAAATACGCGTAACATACTACGTAAAACAGTACACGTATATGAGTAGTCCAAAACCTCACGCATGATCTGCGTTACGGAGTATTTTCAATACAAAAGTTAATGCGAAACTACAAAATATTTTTGCCGTGTGTTTCAAGCGAAAACACAACACAGATCAGGCGACTAAGGAATAGTGCTTCCAAGGCTATCTTGAGACCGTTTTACACAGATGTAAACGTCCAACCGGAGACTATCCACTGATAGAATTATAGGTTCGTCCTTTGAAACTCATGCAGTCTCACGCTGCACAATGGAAACACTGCACGACTTAGTGCATCAGTGTAAATGCGATACTCCAATATACGGGTATGCTGTTTCCGGCGTCGCCTCTAAGTGATTCTTGGATTTCGAGTCTCACTTACACAAACTCCGCCAACAGGAAGAGCTCTTTAGGAATTGACATATATATATATATTTGTTAAATGTAAAGAAAGCAATGAATGGTTTCTGCGTATTTATTCGAGGCAGTGGTTTCCAAGTCGATCTGCTGGTTTAGCACAGACCTTAGGCGGGAGTCCCACGCCCTTCCAATTACTTCATTGCGAAACTTCTACCCACAAAGAGTGTTTTGTAGAATTTAAACTTCTCGGCTGCAGATCGCTCAAACCCGCTTTCGTACTCATTATGGAAAACAACATTATAAAAAAAAACAAGGCCAGAGCGTGGGCATGTTAAAAGAGTAATATTCAATATAAAAGTTATGCATTTTCCGCGTGTATTATGCCACCGAGCACAAGTAATGGCATTGTGTTGCTGTGTCCAGAGCCATATTACTGGAAAATTGTTGTGATCTTCGAAATATTTCTGCAATGGGGGTGAGTGATTAACTGAACCATTTATTCTGACGTACGTCATTGGAACACTTCGTTTTAAGTTGCGGTATAACCACAACATAACACAAAAATTGGGAATCAAATGTAATAAAACAAAGCTAAAAAAAATTGAGCAAGTGTTGGCAGTTGTTGACAAATATGTGAGCAGCGTACAAATAATTCCGCGGAAATAATGAATTCAGATATCAAAAATAACGAGGCTAACGTACATGAAAAATATCAAAGTAACTGGACGAAACAAAGAAGGCAACACAGAAAAATTTGGAGGCTTTCATGAGGCGACTTTGCTTAGGGTTCTTCTTTTGAGAAAAAATTAATTTTGAATTGCATATTGTTTTGATGGAGCTGTGAAAACTTGTTCTTGTACTGAACAATATTGGAATTATAACCACTTTGAAAGTTTTAACTATGGGCGTGAGTAGAATAACTATCTGCGTTAGCTCGTGTCGAAACCACGGCGGTTTTACCGCTCGTGTATAATGGCCCTAAGAAATACCGATTGCGCGTCAGTGCGGTATGGCTTATATGTGCCAGAACATATATCCCCGCAATTGAGAAAACTCAACAGATAATATTCCTCATTTGTAGCTACCACGTGAGGTGGCGTAGCGGTAGAAGATTGGAATCGGCGTTAGAAGGATGTATCTTTTTTTTTTATAGTTTTCCGAAATAATGTTAGGCTATTGGCGTAATAGTTCCATACGACATAAAATGTCCGCTTCCTTCCCCTTGCCTGATACTTCGGTAAGGTAAGTCTGTTCCCCGTCTATTGAACCCGCCGTCGAAGATAAATCCTTTCTACGCGTCTTACCATGAACTGTGATTTACTTCGATCTGCAAAGAGAAATCAAGCAATGTACGTAAAGGGCCAAAACTCAGTCAACTATTTAAAATTTTTAATTACGAGGAAAAGAAATGGGAGATTTTAATTCCTCTTTTTTATGTAACCACTGCAGACAAAATTGTTAAATGTTCTCGTATGGAAGAGAGTTTCACAATTTGTTGCTAGATTAATGAATATCATTCATTAGAGTTGGTGCTGTTACATGCAAATGAGGGGACATGTAGCACTGGAAGAAAAACATTCAAATAAGATTCCGATAGGCCAAATTTAATTCTTTAAAAATACGCTTTCAGAAAATCAACATATGCACAATATATTTAAAACTATTAATCGTACCAAAGTGTTCAGTAAATTGTTTCGTGTGTAAAAATATGATTTAATTTTGCCGATACAGTTAAAACTGGTTGCAATGGAAAATGTTTTTCTACGTTATCTTTTGTCGCAAATCGCTACCGCAAATCAAGTTCAAACATCGATAAGCTTGAAAAGATAGAATAAATTATTTTCTCTCGTATTCCCGTTTATTTTCTGTATTTATAACATTATACTGGAATGTTTATAAAACGCAAACAAACGCATAACTCTGACGCGGCAATAATATAGGCAAATTTGCTGGGTCAGAAATTTTTGTACGAGAAATGCACTGCTCTTAAATGTTAACTTAAAAATTTTCGAAAACTTTAAAATGACGATTAACTATGTCTTGGCTTCCCTCTGTTTTCTAAAAGAAACTGTAGAGTTCAGTTTGACTTATTTACCCCAAATTCGTTCTCTACGCCTTCTTAGGAAAAGGCGACTGGCGAGCCAATCGGATGAATTGGGAACCAATGGCTAAGAGCACTGATATTCCTTCAAACTGATCGGAGTAACCATTGCGCTAGAAATATCAAGTACCGGTAATAGTCAATAACTTGTAAATAGTTTCAATGATTTTTCAACATTCATNAACTTTAAAATGACGATTAACTATGTCTTGGCTTCCCTCTGTTTTCTAAAAGAAACTGTAGAGTTCAGTTTGACTTGTTTACCCCAAATTCGTTCTCTACGCCTTCTTAGGAAAAGGCGACTGGCGAGCCAATCGGATGAATTGGGAACCAATGGCTAAGAGCACTGATATTCCTTCAAACTGATCGGAGTAAANAATCGGATGAATTGGGAACCAATGGCTAAGAGCACTGATATTCCTTCAAACTGATCGGAGTAAACATTGCGCTAGAAATATCAAGTACCGGTAATAGTCAATAACTTGTAAATAGTTTCAATGATTTTTCAACATTCATCCCAATTCTCGGAGATAAAGCGAACAACCGCATGCCGATGCCTTGTTCACGGGGAAACCTGCAGAGTGCGGTTTCGAGAAAGCACCTGATCCCATACATTCGCAATCTCTCCGTGAGGCGTTGACGCCATCCCCTTTATGTCTCGCTCTCTCTCTCTCTCTCTCTATCTTCTCTTTCTCGAAGCAATCTTGCGTGGGGAAAACTGTGCGCACGATTTGCCGTCAGCCGCGTTCATTCCTGGGCCCGCGAACGAGGCAACCACACGGCAAAGAAGCCGTCGGCGGCAAGCAGATTTCGATCAGCACACGAACGATGAACGAGGCGGCGCAACCGCATACTACTTGCTATAGCGCTCGCCTCTTCCGCAGCTACGGTGTTTAGCCTGCGTGTCACGATGCAATGTTCCGTTTAAGCTCCGACGGCAGCTTATGCATGGAAGAAGGTATGGAGGTTTACATGGTACTAGCAGAGCTACTTGCCGTTGTCCGGGTGTAAAAGGGCAATGGAAGATACTCGATACCGTTTTATGAGTTTCCCGTCCAATGAAGGCCGGAGTCAATTTTGCCATACATAATTCTAGTGAACCGGCCCAGCTTCATCCGGTAACATTTTAGTTTTTACAGCGATACTTTGAAATACAAAAACGGTTACTCTGGGTCATCCTTAAAAGATAAACATATGCTATCCCGGAATTTTCTGTAGACCTTTTGTAGAGCTACAATTCTGTGGTACATTAATTTGATGTATATCTTATGGTTTAGTCAGCGCAAGCCATGTAATCGCCCAACAAGCGGTTTTATACGACTTGATTACAAATAGTTAAACATTTCTCTACTATCCTTGCATTAAATATAAATTAAATTATTCACCAAACCTTCCTCAAGATATTTTCTAAATAATGTTGAAAATCGCATCAAAATTCATCAAGTAGTTTAGAAGTACTAAGAGAGTACACAGACAGACGCGGATAAGCGACTTTGTTTTATACTATTTAGAGATTTTAAGTTGTGTACTGAAGGGCATTTGCCTATGAAAAGTCTCATTTCTCCGTAAGATAGCCCACATCAAACAATAAAGTTTTTGTGTCGTAACTCGGGGAAAAATCAACATATTTCTTTCAAATTTGGCAAAGATGTTGAAATGTGCTAGGCCATATTAATTTATATGTTTTAATTGTGCATGTTTAAAATTTTCCGGCTGGCGGCTATAAAAACCTTTTTAACTGAGTGTGCTATATCTACGAAACTGTGTTACAGATTTTAATTTAACTTTGTATATTGTATCTGTGTCAATAATTTACGTTATGAAGATCGTCACATGACAAATGGAGTTCTTTGCCATGTCTGGTGGACTAATCAACCGATTCCTACCAAAATTTCACGCAAGTAGTGCTGCAGTAGGGTATGTAGGTTAACATAAGTTTTAGGTGTGGTAAGCATTTTTAAATGAGTTATATAAATAATTTAGATTAATATTTTATATCTATGAAACTGTTCAACAAAATTCAACCAAATTTTGTACGTCAACAGTGTTTATTAGAAGCCTCGACTAGGCATACAGAGATCCACCTTTGTCGGCCTATTTTCAAAATAGTGCCAAGTGAGTAAATTGAACATTTTTTCATATTTCCGGTACCATTCAGCTAATTTATACCAAATTTTGCATATCTACGGAAGCCCATGTAAAGTTACATGATTTGAATGGTGTTAGACATTGATATTAAAAATGGTGATCATATAAATATTTTTATATGCTTATCAGATCTATTAAAAAAATCTAATTAAATTCAACAAAACTTTTTATGTTGACAGAATCTATTAGCAACATAGTATATAAAGCATTTTTATGGTAATTTTGTAAGATAGCCCCGATTAAGAATATGTGGTTTTCAAGCAATATCTCGGAGAACAATCGAACTTTTTCCACGAAATTTTTCACACAAGTAGCGTTATGGTAGACCATGTAAACTTACATGTTTTTAGTAGCTCAGGCATTTTTTTTTTTCAAAATTATGGCAGTGTAAATATTTCAGGTTCGTGAACCCTATCATTCAAAACATTAGACTGATTATATCCGAATTTGATACACCGAATCCTATCTCCGTGATGCATTTGATTGCGCGGTAGCTTTATTTTAAAAGTTTTTCTGAGTTTGAATCCCGGGTAAGTCAAGTGCGTATTTTAATTGTCTTGGTAATGTTGCATATGGTTCTGGTTTCATCTGTATGTATGCTTCTGTCAACAAGACGTTAACTCTACCTATCGTCTAAGGTTTAAAGAATTTCATTGAAAGTTATTTGCACCCATGTTGAGGAACCTTGACTCATAAACATATCAGTGACGTCTTGTTTTCGATTGTGAGACATGAAGAACTGACAGAAATGATGTCAAAATCCGGTATCCAAAAAAAAAAAATTATCAAATACAGTAAGACAGTGCTTGGAAGGTAATACCAGCTATGTTCTTGATAGAGAATATTTTTCACAATTTTGGTATTTTATTAANTAAGACAGTGCTTGGAAGGTAATACCAGCTATGTTCTTGATAGAGAATATTTTTCACAATTTTGGTATTTTATTAATTATTGCAATAAAACATCATACTATTCGTTTTCTTCCTACAGGAGATATTAACTCTATCTTGCACATGTTCTGTAATGTTGGTAACGAAACAAGAAAATTGATATGTTTTAACGTTTTATGTTAAGTAAGTTCTACGTTAAAATTTGGTGTCTCCTCAAAACGCGTTATTTTTTATGAACATTTTCTAACGACTGGGGAAATCAGGCACATATAGGTAACCAATTTTCAAATATAAATTTTAAAACGAATCCCTTCCTTAAGTTGCATATATTTTAACGGTCGCAATGACTGGTATTTTGTCACTAATGTTGGCAGCAATTTATATAATGTAGTTCCATGATTTAACGGTGTACTAAAGAAATAACTTTGCTTGTGACGAAAGGATGTAAACTGGGTAGTCAAGTATAGCTTAACTAAATATTCGAAAGTTCTCTTGACAGCGGAAATTATATGATTCTATTTACGATAATTCCATCATGCTGTTTCATTAACGTGTTAATACTCGCCGTTGGGTCGATGGGAAAGCCATATCGTGGTAGAACCACAGACTAGAGATGACGCAAGCCTATTTTCATTATCTGCACATGCCCCCAAATTTAACTCAACCATCGTCAATACAGCTATAAACATCGCATGGCTAGCAGTAATAAATGTGTTTGTTTATGTTTGGTTTTCTTACAGAAACCTCCCTAAAATGAGAATAAAATATTTTGACTAACTAATGTATATACACCGAAGAGCAAACAAAAACTGGTATAGGTGTGCGTATGCAAATAACAGAGGTATGGAACCAATCAGAGTAACGCGATGCGGTCGGCAGCTGGATCGGTTACTGGTACTACAATGGCAGGTTATCAAGATTTAAGTGAGTTTGAACGTGCTGTTATAGTCGGCGCACGACAGATGGGACATAGCATCTCCGAGGTAGCGATAACCATTTGGATGGTCGCGTACGACCATTTCCGGAGTGTACCGTGAATATCGGGAATCCGGTAAAACATTACATCTTCGACATCGCTGCGGCCGGAAAAAGATCGTGAAAGAACGGGGCAAACTACGACTGACGAGAATCATAAAACGTGACAGACATGCAACCCTTTCTCAAATTGGCTCAAATTGGATTTGTGGACTGCCCTGCAGGATTCATGGTCTGAATTGCCTCCTGCATACCTTCAGACGTTAGTCGAGTCCATGTCACATCGTCTTGCGGCACTTCTGCGTGTTCGNCTGAATTGCCTCCTGCATACCTTCAGACGTTAGTCGAGTCCATGTCACATCGTCTTGCGGCACTTCTGCGTGTTCGGGGAGCCCTGCACGATATTAGGCAGGTGTACCAGTTTTTTTTGGCTATTCAGTGTATTACATTGTCTTTAGAACCTGGTAGTAGGAATGTAAAAAAATTTCAGATCACGTATTTAGATGAACAGTTTTGCAACCTCGAATACTGCCCACGTTTGTNAGTAGGAATGTAAAAAAATTTCAGATCACGTATTTAGATGAACAGTTTTGCAACCTCGAATACTGCCCACGTTTGTTTTCATGGTGCTATAGGCACAAAAGAAGTCAAACGCTTGGACACGGATAGTGGTTACTGTGCGTCTAGCATCTGCACTCTGCGCCGTATCCACTATATGTATACTAACACACAACGGCCGAGAATAAACCAATCACTTCTCTCGCAATTTCTCATTTCTTAGTTAACCAAGAGATCAGTTTGAATAAAGCAGCTTAACAGCATGGTCCTACGTAATCCACTCAACGAAACACTTTCCGAAATTACTGCGTTGCTCTATTTTATTTGTTTAATGGAGATGTAATTACTTTGAACTCCAAAGACTATGATCATTGTTGCTATTTTGAGGCGTTTTTCGTTTGTGTTATTCTTACATATTTTCTGTTTAGAGTACCGGCCGGTTTTCAAAATGGTGGCTACCGGGTTAGAAATAGTATGACAAGGATACTTTTTAATGAACATATTTTAAATAGTATCCTACGCACTTGGTATATTTAATTTCTCGGCTATATACGGTATACATGACGTCATTCCCTGAGGGGATATCAGAGGGTGTATGTAATCCCCTGAAAAATAAATAAAACGTTTGATCACATGAAAAACTTAAACTGATTATATTATTAGCAATGCAGCTTTCCTTATGTCTATGTTACTGAAATTTCAGTTATAAATTCAGACCACATTTCATTTCTGTCTCTTTCCCTTTTTGAATGTAATATATTTTTTTTATATTTATTATTTTACCACGACAACATAAAAATTTCAATGAATAATTTTATATAAATTAATGTTATTTTCAGACACGTAACCTACAGTATTGCCGCTTAATCGTGACCGTAACTGGTGCGATAAAAAATAACATGAAAGTCTAACGCGATCTGAAATTGACCACTTCTGTGGATTCCGGTGCAATTTCAGACGTCTGTTGCCAGCAAAGGAATTCCAGTTAATCAAAAGACTAATTGCAGCACGTTAGTGCGAAACCACAAGCGGAGAACGTGACTTTGTGAACCGCCACATGGCGTGAAAGGGTTTTCCACAGGAACAGCACTGATGTTTACTGCAGGCAGAATTTAATCTAATTCCGTTCTCGACACAAGATGTTCCGAAGCAGTAATGAAATTTTCATGTTAATTATTGGATAGACGGGGCAGTTTTTTTTTTTTTACTCCCAACAAGAAACCAAAATAACCAACACATTCCGTGGAGAAAATTATCTGTTTACCGCAGACAGCAAGAAGTTCAGAATTCGCGTTTGTTTTGTAATTTAAAAGCACTGTATAATTTTAATTAAATTTGTTCGTAGTGTATTTGGTAATGCTTCAATTGAAACTCTTGAGTCTGGTGATTTATTTTCACTCTGGGAAGTTATGTTTGTTAAAAAAAAAAGCCAAAATAGATTTACGTAGAAGATAAATCAAAAGCTTTCGTATTGGTATATTTAGTTATTTCACGCAAAGCTTAGTATATTATTATTATGGTTGATTTTCGATTTGCGCTTAGCGGTTAAATTAACACTTTTCTAATNCACGCAAAGCTTAGTATATTATTATTATGGTTGATTTTCGATTTGCGCTTAGCGGTTAAATTAACACTTTTCTAATTTACCTTTCGTAAAAAACACGCTAACCTTAGTTGACTCTCATACTTACACACCACCGGAACTGGAACCACCGCGTGAATGCCTGATGTTAATATAAACTCTGTACGACGGAGGACGTGTGCGTCAGTGCATTGTTTAGCACGTAGAGAAGACCGGTCAGTTGACGTGCGTGACAGTTTCGCCCTTATCATCCCCGTACTTTTGTGTCTCAGTCGCGGAACGTGGCTTCGGGCAGACAGGCTATATCATCCCCTTTTACTCGAGGTTACTTCCAGCAAAACTCGACCAGTTCTGTGACACATTTCGTAAGGCGGTCCAGTTTCATTGGGGAATGAGTTCCGTGCGTTTTTTGACTATACTAGCTACTTTATATATAATTCATTTTTTCTACCGAATGTTGACCTTGTCATGACAGTGCGATATTTCATTTACAATAAGTAGTATTTCTGTCTCGAAGGTTTTTGTTTCTTTTGCTCTCTTTATATATATTTATTTATTTATATACAGTGGCTCACATTAATATTCGGCCACCTATGATTATCGCAGATTCATGGCCTTATGTTACATTAGTAATGAAGATAAACATAAATCATTTTACACAATCATTCTTATGTGCTCTAAATGAAATATGGCTGTAGCAAATAACAGAAATGAGCAATGCAACTTAACAAACAATATGATTTTGTCATCCCATGCTGCATAAGTACGCCACTTTAATATTCGGCCATCATCATTCAAACACAAACATAATCCTCTTTGAAAACTAAACACACAGTTTTTTAGTACCTGGTAGCATGGCCATTCTGTTTAATTACTTCTCGCAGGCGTTGTGGCATATTAGCAATTATTTTCCTGGTACATTCGGAGCCAATCTTACTCCATTCTTCCTTGAACCTTTTCTCTAATTCTTTTGTGGACCTAATTGTTGTAGTACGCAGTCTTATTTTGAGTTCATCCCACAGATTTTCTATGGGATTCAGATTGGGTGATTGAGTAGGTGTGTTAATAACTTTGGGAAAGTTATACAAAAACCAGCTCTTGACAATGTATGACTTTTGTTTTGGTTAATATCTTGGTAAAAATTAAACGTGTTCCTAATGCCCAGATTATCATCCCTCTTGTGTAGGTTTGCTGTCAGGGTGTTGAGATGATCTTCCTTTTTCATTGTTCCATCGACATGCACAGCCTCTCCAGCACCTGCTGTAGATATACAGCCCCAGATCATAATACTACCTCCACTGTGTTTCACAGTATGTTGTATGTTCCCAGGTTTTAGTTCCTGATTTGGCTTGCGCCATACTGTTACCCTGCCATCTGAACCAAACACATTCAATTTCGTCTCATCAGCAAAAATAACATCATTCCACCAATTTTCATCTTTGTCAGCGTGGTCTTTTGCGAACGTAAGTCGTTGCTTCTATTTGCCTCATTAATGAAAGATTTTTTTCTAGATACCCTGCTATTATATCCTGCTCTTCTGATAACTCGTCGTATGGTTTCTGGATGGACGTTCTTTCCGCATTCATTGAGTACCTCCGTTGTAAGTTTGCAAGCACTAATTTTCGGACCTTTCTTTATTTTCCTGATTACTAGACGTTCTTCTCTCCCGCTTAGTTTCTTTGGCTATCGTTTTTGAGGTACCGAATCTATTCTGTCTTCGTTCTGAAACCTTCTTATGATGTCTCCAGCAGTGCACCTCGGCAGATTCAAGTGCTCCGCAATTTCTCGTTGAGACTTCTTCTTTGCATGATGAAAAATGACCAGCTGCCGCTGTTCAAACGTTGTATTCCTGCCCTACGTCCCATTTTCCTGACTGGCGCAGTCAACAGAGCTACCCAATACAACCTCTCAGCGCAGAGATCGTGCGGGGAATTACACGAAGTACGCCTGTGCCACGCGTCCACCACAACTGGCCGAATATCAAACTGGCGTACTTATGCAGCACGTGAGGACAAAATATTGTGTTTCATTAACTTACATTGCTCATTTCAGTCATTGGCTACTATTGCATTTAATTGAAAGCACACAAGAATGATTGTGCAATATGTTTTATGTTTATCTTAATTTATAATGTAACATAAGGCCATACAACTGCGATAATCATCGGTGGCCGAATATTAATGTGAGCCACTGTATATAGTAATTACTTGAAGGATATGTTGCATGAAGGACCAGCCTGCTAGTCAAACGCCGCAGCTTCATTTAATTATGCATGCTCTCTGAAGGAGTGGTGCCTCTTAAAATCATATTTTTGTTCATGCATTTTTACCGATGACTTTCTACATTGTTCTATCATATCTATGCACATCCTCTACTTGTGCATATCACCTCGCGTTGCCTTGGCTAACTCTCATCAACACCAACCCCCTTGTTTCAGAAGCGATAGATATTTCTGCTACTGTACTGCCTAGATCTTCTTTATCTCAGGGGTGGATTGCTGAAACTGCAACAGTCTACACAGCAGGTTCCAATAAATGGGCATGATGACTTATATTATTTCTATTGTAAAAGAAGTTGTTACTAATTTACAAGTTGTTAAACATGGTGCTGCGTTTCAAAAATATGTTACAGATATGTAAAAAGAGGGTCACTCAGTATATAAATACTTTTAAATAAGACTGTAGTTTTCGCAGACATAATTTTTTACTCGAATACTGCAGTTTTATTTGCATACGGTTTGTGACGTGTGTAGTTTGCGCACAACGAAAATTTATCGCAAACGCGGTTTACCTACTACAATCAAACGAAAATCAACGAAACATGTTTTCTGGCGTGCATACCTAGTGTACGTAGAATCAAAAGGACGTCGGGTGTACTGTAAATAGCGGTATGGTGTGAGAGAACTACAGTGAACTGGGAACTGGGAACACTCAATTCGCACGCATCACTCTTCATAAGTGTTCGAAATGTCGACCACCTGTATAACACACGACTCTGCTCTCTGTCATACATTCACGGTTGCTCGGCGGATCTCAGCATTGATGAGAGATCCACATGTTGCTTTAATTCTGTCATTCATGCAATGTAAAACGAATGACTGTCAGAATGAACGAACGTTTGATTGTCAGTTAACTTATATGCAATCCGTGCAGTTCCTGTAAGTGGCATATGGCTTATCTGCTTGCTGCTTACTGCTGCCTTATTCTCCGAATTTGTTCGGAAACAGTATAATTATAACAGTATAATTATCATTGATTGTGCGTAAACTATGTGCGTCAGATACACAATGTGCATCATTACGGTATTGCCGGTTCGAATGTGAGTCTCGCTTTGATACTAGTAGTGACCTGTGTACCTTACTACATGGACTCGTGCAGTAGGTATTAGATTGTTTCCGAGCAAAAGCAGAGAATAATTCAGCACTACGCAGCAAGTAGATTACTTACAGGAACTGCAGGCATTGCACGCAAGTTAGCTGGCAATCGAAAAGTCGTTCTTTCAGACAGTCATTCGTTTTAACTTCCAACCATTAATCGTGTGTGTTGTTTCATTGTCCTACCTGGTCTCTCTGTGGTGTTGTTTTCTGAACGGAATGCCGTTTACAAACGAAGAAGCATTTGACGTGCTGATGATGCTAGGAGAATATCGTCGGAACTGCCGATCTTCCCCCTTTTTGTATTCCGAGAAAAACCCACAGCACGCCCATCACACGTGTAATGTCTTTCAGAGTCTTGCATGTCGCGTGCGCACAACCGGGCTGGTGCAACCGACACGCAACATACGTCGTCGCATCAGACGACCTGTGAGAGACGAGAGAGCTGTTGATGCACTTGCTGCCACGGTAGTTAATCCTCATTATTCTACGTGGATGATTGCCCGCGACTCAGGGTTGTCTCAACGTACAGAGTGGAGAATCCTCGCTGATAATCGTTTACATCCGTACCAAGTACAGCNCCTCCACTGTGTTTCACAGTATGTTGTATGTTCCCAGGTTTTAGCTCCTGATTTGGCTTGCGCCATACTGTTACCCAGCCATTTGAAGCAAACACATTCAATTTCGTCTCATCAGCAAAAATAACATCATTCCACCAATTTTCATCTTTGTCAGCGTGGTCTTTTGCGAACGTAAGTCGTTACTTATATTTGCCTCATTAATGAAAGACTTCTTTCTAGATACCCTGCTATTATATCCTGCTCTTCTGATAACTCGTCGGATGTTTTCTGGATGGACGTTCTTTCCGCATTCATTGAGTACCTCCGTTGTAAGTTTGCAAGCACTAATTTTCGGACCTCTCTTTATTTTCCTGATATCTAGACGTTCTTCTCTCCCGCTTAGTTTCTTTGGCTATCGTTTTTGAGGTACANGCATTCATTGAGTACCTCCGTTGTAAGTTTGCAAGCACTAATTTTCGGACCTTTCTTTATTTTCCTGATTACTAGACGTTCTTCTCTCCCGCTTAGTTTCTTTGGCTATCGTTTTTGAGGTACCGAATCTATTCTGTCTTCGTTCTGAAACCTTCTTATGATGTCTCCAGCAGTGCACCTCGGCAGATTCAAGTGCTCCGCAATTTCTCGTTGAGACTTCTTCTTTGCATGATGAAAAATGACCAGCTGCCGCTGTTCAAACGTTGTATTCCTGCCCTACGTCCCATTTTCCTGACTGGCGCAGTCAACAGAGCTACCCAATACAACCTCTCAGCGCAGAGATCGTGCGGGGAATTACACGAAGTACGCCTGTGCCACGCGTCCACCACAACTGGCCGAATATTAAACTGGCGTACTTATGCAGCACGTGAGGACAAAATATTGTGTTTCATTAACTTACATTGCTCATTTCAGTCATTGGCTACTATTGCATTTAATTTAAAGCACACAAGAATGATTGTGCAATATGTTTTATGTTTATCTTAATTTATAATGTAACATAAGGCCATACAACTACGATAATCATCGGTGGCCGAATATTAATGTGAGCCACTGTATATAGTAATTACTTGAAGGATAAGTTGCATGAAGGACCAGCCTGCTAGTCAAACGCCGCAGCTTCATTTAATTATGCATGCTCTCTGAAGGAGTGGTGCCTCTTAAAATCATATTTTTGTTCATGCATTTTTACCGATGACTTTCTACATTGTTCTATCATATCTATGCACATCCTCTACTTGTGCATATCACCTCGCGTTGCCTTGGCTAACTCTCATCAACACCAACCCCCTTGTTTCAGAAGCGATAGATATTTCTGCTACTGTACTGCCTAGATCTTCTTTATCTCAGGGGTGGATTGCTGAAGCTGCAGCAGTCTACACAGCAGGTTCCAATAAATGGGCTTGATGACTTCTATTATTTCTATTGTAAAAGAAGTTGTTACTAATTTACAAGTTGTTAAACATGGTGTTGCGTTTCAAAAATTTGTTATAGATATGTAAAAAGAGGGTCACTCAGTATATAAATACTTTGAAATAAGACTGCAGTTTTCGCAGACATAATTTTTTACTCGAATACTGCAGTTTTATTTGCATACGGTTTGTGACGTGCGTAGTTTACGCACAATAAAAATTTATCGCAAACATGGTTTACTTACTACAGTCAAAAGACAATCAACGAAACATGTTTTCTGGCGTGCATACCTAGTGTACGTACAATCAAAAGGACGTCGGGTGTACTGTAAATACCGGTATGGTGTGAGAGAACTATAGTGAACTGGGAACTAGGAACACTCAATTCGCACGCATCACTCTTCATAAGTGTTCGAAATGTTGACCATCCTGTATCAGACACGACTCTGCTCTCTGTCATAAATTCACGGTTGCTCGGCGGACCTCAGCATTGATGAGAGATCCACATGTTGCTTTAATTCTGTCATTCATGCAATGTAAAACGAATGACTGTCAGAATGAACGAACGTTTGATTGTCAGTTAACTTATATGCAATCCGTGCAGTTCTTGTAAATAGCATATGGCTTATCTGCTTGCTGCTTACTGCTGCCTTATTCTCCGCGTTTGTATGGAAACAGTATAATAATAACAGTTAAGTGTATCGAATTATCATTGGTTGTGCGTAAACTATGTGCGTCGGATACACAATGTGCGCCATTACGGTATTGCCGGTTGGAATGTGAGTCTCGCTTTGATACTAGTAGTGACCTGTGTACCTTACTACATGGACTCGTACAGTAGGTATTAGATTGTTTCCGAGCAAAAGCAGAGAATAATTCAGCACTACGCATCAAGTAGATAAGCCATCTACCACTTACAGGAACTGCAGGCATTGCACGCAAGTTAGCTGGCAATCGAAAAGTCGTTCGTTCAGACAGTCATTCGTTTTAACTTCCAACCATTAATCGTGTGTGTTGTTTCATTGTCCGACCTGGTCTCTCTGTGGTGTTGCTTTCTGAATGGAATGCCGTTTACAAACGAAGAAGCATTTGACATGCTGATGATGCTAGGAGAATATCGTCGGAACTGCAGATCTTCTGCCCGTTTGTATGCAGAGAGATACCTACAGCACGCGCATCACTCGTGTAATGTCTTCCAGAGTCTTGCATGTCACGTGCGCACAACCGGGCTGGTGCAACCGACACGCAACATACGTCGTCGCATCAGACGACCTGTGAGAGACGAGAGAGCTGTTGATGCACTGGCTGCCACGGTAGTTAATCCTTATTATTCTACGCGGATGATTGCCTGCGACTCAGGGTTGTCTCAACGTACAGAGTGGAGAATCCTCGCTGATAATCGTTTACATCCGTACCAAGTACAGCAGCACCTAGAACTTGGGAATAATTACTTTCCTAAGCGCACTGATTTCTGCAAGGGGTAACTTTGTAAGGACCGTGAATTTCATCGCAGCATTTTGTGGACTGATGAGGCCATATTCAAGAGTAATGGTGAAGTTAACATACATCATGTCTGGTCGGCAGGCAAACCACTTGGCTCCGTCAAATGGATAACTAGCATGTGTGGAGCCTTAATACTTGGTGGGGCATTCTCGGGCATCGTGTTGTAGGGCCATATTTTTTTGAAGGGCACTAGAATGGTGCACCGTATGCAGACTTCCTGGAGAATATTTTGTATCAGCTGATCGAAGATATCCGTCTCGCTCTGAGATTAACACTGTGACTTCAACAGGATGGCTGTCCTGCTCACTTTTCACGAACAGCTCGTCTAGTTGCTGACATGTTATCCCACAGATGGTGGATTGGACTAATGGATCCTGTAGCTTGTCCACCACGTTCTCCAGACTTGTCCCCAAATTTCTTATTTTTGTGGGGGAGAATTAAAAACATCGTCTACTGAGTGCATCAACAACGAGGGAAGGCACGAAATAGAGAATCAGAGCAGCATGTGGATCTCTCAGCTGTGCTGAGGTCCGCCGAGCATCTACGAACGTAAGAAAGAGAGCAAAATCGCGTCTGATACAGAATGTTTGACCTTTCTAACATTTATAAAGAGTGATGTGTGCGAATTAGTGTTCCCAGTTCCCATTTCACGGTAGTTCTCACGCCATGCCGGTATTTACAATACACCCAATGTCCTTTTGATTGTACGTAAACTAGGTATGGGTGCCAGAAAAACAACCGTTTTCGTTGATTTACATTTGATTATTGTAAGAATAAAATTAGTTTTCCTTCCGTTTTATTGTGCGTAAACTACGAACGTCACAAACCATATGCTTACATGATTTATTTCATTGTGTGTTAACTATGCCTGTCAGAAGAAAATGTATTTGTAAATGATGTTTCGTTTTTGTCTATATATCCAACGATACTTTATACGACCCACATTTCCTTTTGCAAATGCAAAGCTCACCACCCATACCCCTACCTCCGGTATGTTCGGAAGAATGCGATTACTACCAATCGATTCTTCATATAGGGTATAGTTATCGCACTTTTTTCGTGATCCCCCGGTATCGCGTTGTTTTCAAGAAAAAGGGGTGGTATTGGTGCTGTGAATCATCCGGTATAATGAAATATATAAAACCAGGAGTTGGAATTTACAATTAAGGAACTGGCTTTAAAATATAATGGTTAAACTGATATATGAGTTTAACTTTAACAAACTCCTTTGCTTTTAGGAGTAAAGATATTTTTATTGTTACATTACCAAATGCTTTTGAAGCTTCATTTTAACACGCGCGAAATAAGTTGGTAATAAGAGGAGCTTGTTATCCTTCTCTCTTTCCCTCTTTCCCTCTATCTCCTTGCCTCTCCTGGACAGCATTAATAATGCATGCGATAAGGTAATCTTGAATTTGATCATCGGTGGAGCCAATACGTGTGAAGAAATGGTAGTGTTCTTAGTAAAACACTGCCATATTAGCGTCCACCACATTACCCACATAAAAGTCCCTGCTATTAAACTTTCAATCCATCATGTTCAAAAGAATGAATGGTCATAAGAATGAAACAGAAACATAACAAATTGAAGAAATTGTTTCTAAATACTTACGTTAACTTTACGTCCAGGATATGTAAAACAATGCATTTTATATGCAATCTTGTAAATATTGTTGAAACTGGATTATAACAAATGGAAAACTAGGTTAATGTGTTTTTAGTTGGGGTTTAGCAAAAAAAAATGAATTAAGGCGCTGCCATTTTGTAAACAAGCACCGGTAAAACACCAAATCTATAAACGTCGGGTGGCTCAGCAAATTATTACGTTTTTTATAATTTAGCAGATTAAAAAATTGTATAGGATAGATAGGGAGTAGCACACAGACAAACAAAAATGTGATTTCTGAATGCCTATTTTTGTTTCAGAAAAAAAAAACTTTTATCTTGTAGTTTATTTTACAAAATATCTATAATTACAGTTGTTACAATTGTAATCATTTCCTTATACATAGGATGATAACTCGTAAAATCATATTTGGCATGTATGAAGTTTGAAGAGAAATTTCCGGGCCATTGCGGGGTGACTTGAAATGGGAAGTTAGGCGGACGACTTGGGTGCGTCGTCGCTAGGCAACCCCGCTTGCAAGCTCGTAGCGCAGGCTCGTGGCAGGCTTACGCCACTCAGGCAGTGGCTTCGAGCTGTCTAGTTCCCATCCCACCCTGCACTACTAGCTAGGAAGGGGTGTGAAATGTGTGTAGGCTGTTCGCGGTAAAACGAGCACTTTTGAAAGTCCTGCTTAAGATCTACTTGCGCGCATATTGTATAATCTTCCACCGCATGTGCAATCAACGTCACCACGAGCCTGATCACTTTATTCGTGCGTCGGTCTAGGGCAACTGTAAGTTTTATTTAGAAAATAAAATATTTAAGGAATTTTTTTATTCTCACGATTTTAAGCATTAAAAAAAAGACAGAAAGTAAAATGCAATATTTCATAATTCACAAATGTTTAGTTAAAACCTATAATTTAACGTTAACACGTGGAACTACTTTCTTTCCGTAGTTGCCAACTTTAGTGTACGCGTGGCAGTCAGTCTGCCCGTTAAAATATCGGCTGGCAGGGGCAGTGACATTTTACAAATGTTGATTTCAAAGTGCTCATTTTACCGTGAATAGCATTTAGTTGGTTGTGCGGCGGTCACGTGAAAACCGTCCTCTCTCCACTCCCNTAGTGCTCATTTTACCGTGAATAGCATTTAGTTGGTTGTGCGGCGGTCACGTGAAAACCGTCCTCTCTCCACTCCCCTCTCCCCCCCCACCCCTCCAACCTACCCTTCAACCCCACATTTTCACGGTCAGACCTAGTCGTGACTCGTGACCTGGACTTGGAAACTTGATAGAGCTTCACTCCCGGAATATCAATGGATAGAGCTTTGAGTATTTCGCGGTTTGATTTGACACCGGGCTGGACTTTACAGTCCTGGATACACCCGAGACACCATATTTTAGTTTATTGGTTGACTGTTCAACCCTCACTCACACAACTGCAAACCTGATTATTACTGGCTCACAGTTAAGAGGACTACGTGCTAAAATATTTTCTGTTATAGCTTTGTTTGCGCATACACGAGTATCTCGTTAAATGAATGTTCTGGGAATACGAATTTTTTGCCATAAAAGCTAAAAACCAATTCTCTAATACTTTATGATTTTGCTTATAACATGCTAATTGTACTCAAAGAGAAATAAATTGTGAAATGGTAAAAAAAAAAATTGCAATTTTAAAGCTTGCCTGTACAGTTTCCTTCAGATGTAAGACGAATGTACAACTATGGATCTGTATTTAAATATGTGGGCTTCCATCGCGTGTACTGAAGTCCCACTGTTACATGCATATGTCGCAGAGTACAACACGACAACGGGAACGCTGTAAGCCAGTTCAGCGTCTTTCACGTAAGGGTGATGGGGCAATAGGCGCGCGTGTAAGTGTCGCTCGTATTGCTCCCTCGCTGCAGTGCCTTGAACACGCAAAACAGCTTAAGTTATACAGAACCCTTAAACGGGGCGTGTCTAAATAACTTCCGTCCAATAGCAACAGTAAGAGGAAATAACAAGTGTTTGAAGTCTACCTCGCCACATAATGAATTCGCGAAATACTTGGGGCTCTGTCGTTATATTGTACGTACGCTATTACGTTGTCTTCTGCACAATGCTCATTCGCAGTGGTGAGGTGGTCAGACCTCCGATGGTGGTCTTGGTTCGATTCCCGACGGGTTCAAAACCCCGATTTTTACAGGCGTGAAACGTGGCGAACGTTTCGTTGACTTGTGGAAGTTTTTGGTGTGTTCACGTTTTAACCCGCCCCTGCATTCCATCGGTNGTGAAACGTGGCGAACGTTTCGTTGACTTGTGGAAGTTTTTGGTGTGTTCACGTTTTAACCCGCCCCTGCATTCCATCGGTACTTCAACAATACTTCACTTTACCCTTATCGGTGCTCATGACCATAGCTGCTGAACACCACCCACATCACTCATTTTCTCTCTCTCTCTCTCTCTCTCTCTCTCTCTCTCATACACACACTCGCGATGCTCATTACCATCTGAAGTTGGTTCGCGACTGATTAAGATGCCGTCGTGCATTGCTCGATGCAGCTCTCATATTCGTGTAGGTTTCAAAAGTCCCAGTTTTTATTCCATCAAAAAGACACCAATTTCAATATCTCCTAATAGGTCCATACATACTTTTAAAGTAAAACTTAAAGCTCATTTAATTGTGTTTTCTGATTGGTTGAAAACAATACTGAAAGAACGCCAGGCAATGATTTTGTTACAGATTTTATCTTAAAGGAAGAGGAATCTTTTCAGACGTTAATTTAGGAAGGTTTCTTTTCAGGCTGGCATTTTCTGTATTAAGTTTATTTAATAGCTTTTGATAACCTAATCATTTTTCACTTGGAGTACACATTTTTTTCGTAAATTTAGGCCAGCGTTTCAAATAAGCAATAATATCCGCCCGCACATCCACACTATTCACCATTATGAACCAACAATTGGTGTACGATTTTTTCGAGAATTCCTATAAAGCGAAACACAGTTTATTATAGTGTAAATAGTTTATGTCTTGAATAAAATTGAATCATGTGGGCTTTTAATTCTGTTCATATGACACCATCTAAAAAGAGGATCAAAACTTTTTATTACGAGACTTCAGCGTGAAGTGAAATCCTCTGCCATACCCTGTTGCCATAGATTAGAAAATTAATCCTAATTAACGCTTCACTCAAGCCTTTAGACGTCTCACGACTTGAATATGTAATAAGTGGTTGATTGCGCAGTTTCCAAATTAATGATTTAACTTACGCTTTGATGTATGGCGAAGCGGTAAATTACCATGGATGATTATGCCAGACTATAAAAACAAGAGTCACTCCACGTTTCTCCAGAAATATTCCTTTTTANTAAATTACCATGGATGATTATGCCAGACTATAAAAACAAGAGTCACTCCACGTTTCTCCAGAAATATTCCTTTTTAACCTTTACTAGCGCCTTCGAATGGCACATTTTACACACAAAGAAGTTTTACGCTGCCGCAAGCCGTACGTTGAAATATAACTCTAAGGGGACAAAAATGAAACTTTTGTGTAGTGGATACTGAAACTGAAACGTTTGTAAATCGTTCACATTTCATAGTAACAAGAATTAATTTGTATGCATAATTTTGAAATCCGTGTTCTTTACAGTAATTGTTTGTATAAAATCATAATCTACAAATCCACAGATTATCTTNGCATAATTTTGAAATCCGTGTTCTTTACAGTAATTGTTTGTATAAAATCATAATCTACAAATCCACAGATTATCTTCGTCTGATCCACGTTTAACAGAGCACTTTCTAAAACGTCACAGAAAAATCGTCTCTGCCCTATTAAGTTTATCCAATAATTGGCATTTTGTGAAAACTGTGGGGGGAAAATGTGTTTTTAGAGTTCAATTATCCTGTGTATTCCTTAAGAAGTGTGAGAAAAGTAAAATCCCACGTGCGTTGTTTAATATGTGCGCTTTTATCGCATGCAACAAAGTCCCCTTGTTACAGGTATATTTTGCATAGAACAGTGCAACGACGGAAATGCTGCACATATTGTGTGTATAGACTATTCGTGATCTTTNTATATTTTGCATAGAACAGTGCAACGACGGAAATGCTGCACATATTGTGTGTATAGACTATTCGTGATCTTTCGCCCTTTTTGAATCAAACCTTTGAAAAATCACTCCACCTATAACGTGTTTGATTGTTTACTAAATATCAAAAGGTATCACAGGCATTTTATACTTCGCTTAACGTGAAAGTATATGTTTTTGGTTAAATTGAACTTATCATATGTTACCTGTTAATTATAATATTTAATTTATAATCGATAGGAATAAAATCAGAGTGAAAGTAGGTGTGTTGGTAATGCCTAGTATGAAATAGTTCTTGTGCAAAATGTCATTAAACTGAGTTCGCACGAATGCGGTGCATGTATCATTTGGTGTAATTTTCTAGTCTTATTTCAGCTCCGTTTNTACTCCAACAATACTTCACTTTACCCTTATCGGTGCTCATGACCATAGCTGCTGAACACCACCCACATCACTCATTCTCTCTCTCTCTCTCTCTCTCATACACACACTCGCGATGCTCATTACCATCTGAAGTTGGTTCGCGACTGATTAAGATGCCGTCGTGCATTGCTCGATGCAGCTCTCATATTCGTGTAGGTTTCAAAAGTTCCAGTTTTTATTCCATCAAAAAGACACCAATTTCAATATCTCCTAATAGGTCCATACATACTTTTAAAGTAAAACTTAAAGCTCATTTAATTGTGTTTTCTGATTGGTTGAAAACAATACTGAAAGAACGCCAGGCAATGATTTTGTTACAGATTTTATCTTAAAGGAAGAGGAATCTTCTCAGACGTTAATTTAGGAATATTTCTTTTCAGGCTGGCATTTTCTGTATTAAGTTTATTTAATAGCTTTTGATAACCTAATCATTTTTCACTTGGAGTACACATTTTTTTCGTAAATTTAGGCCAGCGTTTCAAATAAGCAATAATATCCGCCCGCACATCCACACTATTCACCATTATGAACCAACAATTGGTGTACGATTTTTTCGACAATTCCTATAAAGCGAAACACAGTTTATTATAGTGTAAATAGTTTATGTCTTGAATAAAATTGAATCATGTGGGCTTTTAATTCTGTTCATATGAAACCATCTAAAAAGAGGATCAAAACTTTTTATTACGAGACTTCAGCGTGAAGTGAAATCCTCTGCCATACCCTGTTGCCATAGATTAGAAAATTAATCCTAATTAACGCTTCACTCAAGCCTTTAGACGTCTCACGACTTGAAAATGTAATAAGTGGTTGATTGCGCAGTTTCCAAATTAATGGTTTAACTTACGCTTTGATGTATGGCGAAGCGGGAAATTACCATGGATGATTATGCCAGACTATAAAAACAAGAGTCACTCCACGTTTCTCCAGAAATATTCCTTTTTAACCTTTACTAGCGCCTTCGAATGGCACATTTTACACACAAAGAAGTTTTACGCTGCCGCAAGCCGTACGTTGAAATATAACTCTAAGGGGACAAAAATGAAACTTTTGTGTAGTGGATACTGAAACTGAAACGTTTGTAAATCGTTCACATTTCATAGTAACAAGAATTAATTTGTATGCATAATTTTGAAATCCGTGTTCTTTACAGTAATTGTTTGTATAAAATCATAATCTACAAATCCACAGATTATCTTTGTCTGATCCACGTTTAACAGAGCACTTTCTAAAACGTCACAGAAAAATCGTCTCTGCCCTGGGCTGTTAACGGTTTTATATAGCGACTTTCTCATAAATTATAGCTGTTGTGGCTTGGATAAAAATTAGAGTTTTTCCACATTTAAAATGCGTAAACATTTAAATTATTTGACAGAAAAATTGGCTTCCTTTAATTTCATTGACATAAGAGTAGGAATTTGTTGGTGTAAATTAGTTTTTTTTTTCTTAATATGTTACAGCGCTACTTATATATTTGTGTATCGCTTAACGTTACATCGATAGTCAGGTCATTACAGACGGAAGCATTTGCTTCGGCAACCGGAAGGATGGAAGAAGAGAGGCATGGTCTGGATTATGAAACCATCCTACCGTTCGCCTGAAGTGAATTCGGTAAATCACGAACTAAAATTAGGATTTTCGAGCAGGGAATTTGGACCCGTTTCGATTGTTTTACAACCGCGCAGCTTTGTTCGGTGTGTTACCTTGGCGTCGTCTGCACTCGTTTCCGAACAGTGTGCATAGCTCCCGTCGTATAGTTTTCGTTTGAAAACTGTTCAATGATTTGGAACGGCGTCTGATTACGAATAGCATTTAGGTAATATTGCGCGTACGATTGGTAGCTCCCGTTTTCTAGTTCCGTGTCTAAGCTGTGTATTTTTAAGTGAAAAAATTTGTGATACGGGTGTTAGAACCAATCAGAGTAACGCGATGCGGTCGGCAGCTAGATCGGTTACAGCTGCTACAATGGCAGGTTGTCAAGATTTAAGTGAGTTTGAACGTGGTGTTATAGTCGGCGCACGATAGAAGGGACATAGTATCTGCGAGGTAGTGATAACATTTGGATGTTCGCGTACGACCATCTCACGAGTGTACCATGGATATCGAGAATCCGGTAAAACATCACATCTTCGACATCGCTGCGTCGGGAAGAAGATCGTGAAAGAACGGGACAAACAACGACTGACGAGAATCACTAAACGTGACAGACGTGCAACTCTTTCTCAAATTGGCGCAGATTGGATTTGTGGACCGCCCTGCAGGATTCATGGTGTGAACTGCCTCCTGCATACCTTCAGAAAGTAGTCGAGTCCATGCCACGTCGTCTTGCGGCACTTCTGTGG
>NQII01003756.1:67155-242232 GCA_002778355.1 Clitarchus hookeri | reverse complement strand
CAGTTACCCTTGGTGAAGCTGAGCCTTTACAAGGGGCACAAGGAGACGTTTGGAAGTATTTCTTGTCTGGCTGTGGCACAACTTAATTTCAGAATAAACGTTGGCCTGAGACAGTTTAGCCATCCATCAAATGTATGTGAAGGAATTAGCATTTGTTATTGTCACTAGTAAATCTAGCAGTCTACGGGTATGTTAGGATGACATGGGAAATTGAACACTGAAGATTTAAACACTTACATGTGTTAAGAGTATGTTCTATGCAAGATATGGAGGTGAAGGTGCTTGGATTTTGGTGACGAACTGATAGGTGAGTTGCCATTATGAGAATTCCCTGAATTCTGAGTTATAGTTTTAATATCCATTCATTCTGGTAGTATGGGAGTTGTTTTTAACCATTTCTCACATTTCTGAATAAAGGTTTTTTTCAGTTGCATTTTTATGGTAGTTAAGTTGTTTTTCCGAGTTAATTTTTGTGTGTATGATTGCCAGTTTCAGAATATATGTTTTTGTCGAAAAAGTGTAGGCATTTACTGATTATGTCGGTACGTTGATTTCATCATAATTATTATCCACTGCTGTATCCAGCCGTCAGTCAGGTTAGCATAGTGAAATGTCTTCATCTCCTCCTGTCTCGCCACAGGAAGGATATCGAAGCAGAAAACATGATATCCGTCAATTATTCCTTTGTCCTTGCTCCGACTGCTTCGTGGTGTACCCTGGAGCCCGAGCAACCTGGTGAAAACCGCAGTGAAAGTGAGGCCAGGTGTAAATGAGAGACAGGAGACTGGCCAGGGCCTAAACCAACAAGCTTGGGGAAGGACTTGACCAGCAAGGTGGGCTGGGAGCCTAGTGCGGGTGGTGGACCCAACAGCAGCATGCACGGCCTCAGCAAGAGAAGGTTGGTACCGCAACAAAAGGTACTCCTGGCTGTTCATAGCTCGCATTCCCGTCAGTTAGGTGTAGACTGTGCCAAGCCTAGNAGGTACTCCTGGCTGTTCATAGCTCGCATTCCCGTCAGTTAGGTGTAGACTGTGCCAAGCCTAGTAAGCTGGTGGCGGAAAATCAACCCTCCTTGAGTAAAGTCAAAGCAAAATGTTGAATGGAGGAACAATGTTATGTGTTTTAATGACTGTGTTCGTAGAGGATGTATACTGTTGCAGCAAAATATTATGTCTGAGACACTGTTTGCGATGTTGGCGTGAGGAATGTGCTAATGAGAGAGTGGTGTGTGTCAGGTACCACTTGCAGGCATTTCGCCACCTGNGAAATTCTCTTTCAATCTTTCATGCATCAGCTGTTACAGGAATTTTTATATAAGTTGATGATAATTTCATTTTTGTAATGTTGCTACACACTGGCTGTCAAATAAAGGAAGTATAGTGTAAGAGCAAAGAGCAGTTGCCAGCAGTGCAGGTTGTGTTGTGTGCAGGTTATGGCGGGCACCGGGGAGCTGGAGGTTCTGCGCATGTGCCGTTACCTGCGGTCGAGGGTCGGTCCCACCAACAGCGTCGTGACATACGGCTCCCACCTTGCCACACATATGGCCCTGGGCCTGCTCTTCCTGGGTGCCGGCCGATACACCCTCTCCACCTCCCCCTCTGCCATAGCTGCCATGATCTGTGCCTTCTTCCCCAAGTTCCCCACGCANGCCGATACACCCTCTCCACCTCCCCCTCTGCCATAGCTGCCATGATCTGTGCCTTCTTCCCCAAGTTCCCCACGCACAGCAACGACAACAGGTACCCACATGCTTCTGCGTGCAGCATCTGCTTTTTGGCTTATCACTAGCAATTAGTATACTCATTACCCAGTTGAATACAGGCCTGGTAGATTGCCCATTTAGATGTTTTCTTCCTGTCACCCCAATTTGTCATTATTCTAATTTAGTGATACAGCTAGCACAGCCATTTGATTTCTCATAGGTAATATAGTTTCATATTTTGTTCCAACATGATGTTAGATGTACATGTGTTATGGCAGATCTAAATTTTTCTCATGCCATATATGCACTATATTTTGTTATCTGTGCAGGAAAGTCAGATGAAAAGTAACATCCCTGAGATGCGTAATTTCTAGGATTTGAATATTTTACAGTGCACACTTCCTTAGTAGGTAATACCCATGAAATAATGTGATGGCCTAGTGTAAAGAATGAAGACATTGAAAAGACATAGCAGTTTTCCAATTGGGAAATGAGGTTAAGTCCACTTTGAGGAGGTGACAGTGCATTTTTGAAGGAAGCAGGATTATACAAAGAAAAACCTCTGTTCATCAGATGTGTCTTTAAATGTCTCACCTGGAGCAAAACTGAGCTTGATTGAATCCTGATCTATGTGTTGGCCCAGGAATGCTAACTGCTGGATCACCAAGGCACATACTAGCATTTAAAGCTACGGTATAATATTTGTGACTGAAATATTTGGTTTGAAAGTAAATTGAAAGAAAACGGTACAAAATTATAATATTTAATTCGGGATGTGAAAAATAGGGAGGAACAGGGTGGTAGCCGTCTAATAATCGTGAAGTAATATGTTTGTAAATGCAATATGACGTATGCAATATCTTACTGGTTGGGTCGCACTCCAGTGATGTGTATGTGTGCATATGTGCATGAAACAAAGAAAAAGAAAGAGAAAAGTGAAAGGAAGAGACTGAAAGAGACAGGACAGGGAAAGATGGAGGGAGAGATGAAAGGGGAGAATGGAGGAGGAAAAAGAGGGAGAGGGGGAGGTAGAGTGAAGAAGAGATTTGGGCAGCTCTTAATATTGACTTCTTGAGAGAGGATGCGGAAAGGATGGTTTGTGAGAGGAGGAGGAAAGAGGGGGAGTGTGCACATGCCTGTTAAGCTGCCATGATAGATTACAATCAGTTAATGGTGATAGTGTGCAGATGAATGTCAAAGACTACCTCTAAGCACACTATGCAGTTACCCTTGGTGAAGCTGAGCCTTTACAAGGGGCACAAGGAGACGTTTGGAAGTATTTCTTGTCTGGCTGTGTGGCACGACTTCATTTCAGAATAAACGTTGGCCTGAGACAGTTTAGCCATCCATCAAATGTATGTGAAGGAATTAGCATTTGTTATTGTCACTAGTAAATCTAGCAGTCTACGGGTATGTTAGGATTACATGGGAAATTGAACACTGAAGATTGAAACACTTACATGTGTTAAGAGTATGTTCTATGCAAGATATGGAGGTGAAGGTGGTTGGATTTTGGTGACGAACTGATAGGTGAGTTGCCATTATGAGAATTCCCTGAATTCTGAGTTATAGTTTTAATATCCATTCATTCTGGTAGTATGGGAGTTGTTTTTAACCATTTCTCACATTTCTGAATAAAGGTTTTTTTCAGTTACATTTTATGGTAGTTAAGTTGTTTTTCCGAGTTAATTTTTGTGTGTATGATTGCCAGTTTCAGAATATATGTTTTTGTCGAAAAAGTGTAGGTATTGACTGATTATGTCGGTACGTTGATTTCATCATAATTATTATTCACTGCTGTATCCAGCCTTCAGCTATGTTAGCATAGTGAAATGTCATCACCTCCTCCTGTCTCGCCACAGGACGGGTATCGAAGCAGAAAACATGATATCCGTCAATTATTCCTTCGTCCCTCCTATCCAGTTCTGCTCAGACTGCTTCGTGGTGTACCCTGGAGCCCGAGCAATCTGGTGAAGGTTTAATGAAAACCGCAGTGAAAGTGAGGTCAGGTGTAAATGAGAGACAGGAGACTGGCCAGGCCCTAAACCAACAAGTTTGGTGAAGGACTTGACCAGCTAGGTGGGCTGGGAGCCTAGTGCTGGTGGTGGACCCCAACAGCAGCATGCATGGCCTCGGCAAGAGAAGGTTGGCACCGCAACAAAAGGTACTCCTGGCTGTTCATAGCTCGCATTCCCGTCAGTTAGGTGTAGACTGTGCCAAGCCTAGTAAGCTGGTGGCCGAAAACCAACCCTTCTTAAGAAACCAACCCTACTTGAGTAAAGTAAAAGCAAAATGTTGAATAGAGGAACAATGTTATGTGTTTTAATGACTGTGTTCATGGAGGATGTATACTGTTGCAGCAAAACATTATGTCTGAGACACTGTTTTNCTCCTTGAGTAAAGTCAAAGCAAAATGTTGAATGGAGGAACAATGTTATGTGTTTTAATGACTGTGTTCGTAGAGGATGTATACTGTTGCAGCAAAATATTATGTCTGAGACACTGTTTGCGATGTTGGCGTGAGGAATGTGCTAATGAGAGAGTGGTGTGTGTCAGGTACCACTTGCAGGCATTTCGCCACCTGTACGTGCTAGCAGTGGAACCCAGGTTGCTGCTGCCCAAGGACATAGAGACCGGGGACATGTGCTACGTGCACTTGAAGGTGGTGTACTTGGACACGCGTCACTACCGAGGCCAGGAGGTGCGGCTGAGGGCGCCCTGCCTGCTGCCTGAGCTCAGCAAGCTGAAGGAGGTACAGTACCCTCCAACTGTCCTGATGCCCTTCTGTCACGTCTGCAGCTGACATTCAGGTACTGACATTGTTTTCTTGCCACAGGTGAGAGTTGAAGATGATCGTTACTGGACTATTGTCTTCCACAGAGACAGAAATTGGGACCAATTGATGTAAGTATGTTACATAATACATTTTTGTTCTAATATAAATTAGGATAGTGCATAATAGAAAATATTTGTATGTCTATTTAACACTTTTTTAGGGATAAAAGCAAAATGCTGTAAATCAGAGGAAAGCATAAATAGGGTTGGGCCAGTTCCACTAAAGAATATTAATTTGTTTTGAAAAAAGTTAGGGGTCATACAAATTTTGCCTGAGATTGTATGTGAATGCACAGTAAATTTGTTGTCCATATAAGTGCTGTGTCATCTAGAGTTGCGTGTACAGTTCCTTGTTTTCAGAATTGTCTTTCATGCAAAAAACTTTTACCATTATACTGTATTTGCTTGTGTACCATCTGCACATTTTTTTTCTCAGGAACGAATATGAAAAGTAGGGTGCGCGTCTTACATGAAGGGTAAGGTTTTAGTCTGGTTTTTCATAACGTAAACTGCTCTTCCCTCCCTCTGGTGAGCGCATAGCTAAAGCAAGGATCTTGTCTGTCATGGCTGCATTTGTATAACCAAAGCAGATAACCATTATGTTAGCGGGGTGGGTGGGTGGCTGTCAGTCAGGTTGGTCCGCAAGCATGTGGCCAGCCTGGTAGACAAACTGTCCACATTGGAAGATTTTGTTAAAGTTGTTCATGTTTTCCGTACACAAGTAACTTTTAAAAGGGTAATAGCTTAAAAAAATTACGGCATGTTTGCCTGTTCATGCGTATTTACCTTGGTGTGATGTACCATGAGATAAGTAGTGTTCCGTGTTCAAATATCTTGTTTATTTCCATCGCGCTCAGACTGTATTAGCTGATGGACAGGTTGTGTTGTACATCCCTTGGCTGGCAGTGGCACCCTGCAGCAGCAGGTAACAAAACTGCCCATCCTATTTCTGAGATTATAGAATGATAAGTATTGTGGGGCAGAAAGATGTACAGCAGTTGTGCAACACAGTATTTTAAAGAAAATGTAAATTTAAATGGCTTATAAAAACTTGGGGTTTTTTTTTTGTGAAGAAATAAGCAAACCATTATTCGAACACAAACCATCACCCGCTGCCATACATTATGAACATACCGCCCACCAAAAATGATTATTTTCAAGTTCACAATGAAAACTATACAATATAAACATGGAATGAGTAGTTCTAATATCACCCTGTGATGTTGATCCACAGGAAATTGACAAATCTTATTGACAGGTCGTACAAACTCCCCCTGTGGTGTTCTTAAGGTTACCACACGAACTACACCATCTTGGCCTGGATGTACTGCTGACACACTGGCAGTCTTCCACTTTAAGTCTTTCAGCAGCACTAACTGGTTGATGCACGTGTCAGAAACTGGATGTGTCCATTTTCTCCTTTGCGGGAGATTGTGTAGGTACTCCACACTCCATCTCTTCCATATTTGTTGGTGAAACTGTGTAATCATTTGCCAGCGGTCAAGACGGTTCAAAGGAATATCACACAGATTGTGGTCAGGCAAAGCTACCAATGACTCGCCCACAAGGAAGTGGCCTAGTGTCAGAACATCATACTCCCGGGGATCTGTTGAGAGGGCACATATAGGTCTAGAATTCAACACTGCCGAGATCTGCGCAAACAGCGTTGAGAGTTCTTCAAAGATCCGCAAATGAGCACCTACAACTCTATACAGATTTTTTGTTACTGAATATATAGCTGGAGAAACTTTATGAACCCTTGAGACAGGCATTTGAATTTTCTTCAACTGTGCACAGAAAAGCTGAATATGATGCATCATTCTTGCTATTTATGGGTGGAAGATGCAGGATTTTTTGCACATGAATGGTAGCTGTAAGCCGTACACTTTGTGCCTTTTCCCCAATGAATCCAATACTACATTATAATTCTTATCAATAACTGGAATGTTGCTTACCAGGTCCCGTGGTTCTCCTTCCAAACAACTCAATAAGTAGTGGAGTTTCTGAACTTTACTTATGCTAGGAATTTGCCCAACCTTTGAGTTAAATAGTTCAGAAAACCCTGTTCACTTAGCTCGATTTCCCGTAAACACAGGCAAAGGTAAAATTGGCAGGACTGCCAACTGTAGCGTATCCTGTATTGTTGCTTTTCATTCGCTATCCGACGAGTTTGAAGATTGTCGTTTGACTCTGTTGTATACCGTATTTTATAGCATATAAGTCGCCTGCGTATATAGGTCGTACCTTGATTTTCAAAGGGTGTTAAAAAAAAATAATATTTATCGTTTATAGGTTGCGCTTATTGTTGTTGTAAATCGTGTACAACACGGCCTGCGCCACAGGTGGTTGATGCACGCGACCTTGGCAAAGGTCGTGTGGCAGCTGTGTCCTTGCAAGCAAGCGGTGTTGCCAAGCGTAGCTACAGGCCTACAGCGCAGACACAGTGCGCCGCAAGTTTGTTGGACGTAGTTCGTTTGGAATGTACTGATACAGCGCTCGAGATGCAGCCTTGACTGCCGGAGTTTATATATTTATTGGAAAAAAGAAATAACTTATTAACATGTAATTTAATTTGAAGTGATATTTTTACGAGGAAAATTTTATCAAGCTTTCTTGTTATATATTTCAAGTATTTGTAACGATTTATGTTAAAAGCAAAAACCTAACCATTATTTCTGCAGTTTATCTTTGTAAGTTTTAAATAAACCTGCAAAATATAGAAAGGTATTTGAATATTTGCATTACATAATTCCCTTCGCAATACTTAACAGAAAAAGAAATTTTAAAAGAATCAAATGAAATGAAAATAATCGATTCTTGCCCAATAACTGACAATCGATTATTTTNCACAGAAAATTGGCCTCCGCTTCATTTCTCTTGCTTATAATCTCTTCAACCACAATCTCGAAGTCCTCGATTTTTTAAGGCATCTTCTTATATAGCTTCACATATTTCCCTTGCACCATCAACTTGCGACAAAAGGAAATTAAATGTCACATGTTGTAATGCCAGTGTTGCTGCCACCGCCATTTTGTGCGACGTCATTAACCATTACAATTCTGAAAGTAGACTGTATTTATAATCAAAGTACTTGCGCTCCCGTGGTTTACCAAACCGCACAGTCTAGCCTAGAAATAACCAACGTAAGCAAGTATACACTGCAGTCATGACCCGCACGCGTAGTCTACATCTGCCTTTCACTGTATATCCTGTTAGCTGACTTTACCTGTACGACGTTAAAAGCAGTCAGGGGTGGCCACACCTCATTATGTAACTCACGTTGCGTGTACCGGTTACACTAATCCAGGCCATTAGGACCAAAAAATGTTGAGCATGAACAAACAGAAACCATTACCCACCGCCATAAAAATTTGGCACTGAGTCAACCAAAACAATGGCACAGTATGGCCAACCANAAACAGAAACCATTACCCACCGCCATAAAAATTTGGCACTGAGTCAACCAAAACAATGGCACAGTATGGCCAACCAAACAAAAGTCGCACACATAAACAGTATTATGTACTATATACATCATGATCAATCATACTAGTAAGATGTTACTAAATAATGACACGTAGAAGATACCCTCCAAAATTTCCCCACCAACACACACCATCAGGCTAGGGTCTTCCAGTGACATGGAATGAGACCCTAGCGTGGAAGACCCTAGCCTGATGGTGTGTGTTGGTGGGGAAATTTCGGAGGGTATCTTTAAAAGACCAATTGTCTTTGGTAATGCCTGTCACATTTTCCACATGTCAAATCTGGTTTTAGATTTGCAGTGGTGGAAGGCTGACACGGTCATCTGGCCTGAGCCTCATAGTGTGTAACTGTGATACGGACACTTTAGGTTTTAAATAATTTTTTGTGCTGCTTCAAATGCTGTAGTCACTGACCATTTCTTCACATTGTGATGGTGTACCTTTTTATGATCCTATAACAAATGTACTCGGTAGACACAGTATTGCATGCAACACACACAAGCATTATATGAGGAATGTGATGCTAAAACTAAAACTGTGTGTGTCTACTTTTGTTTCTGTAAAAAAAGATAGGTTATACTGAGATGCCTTGCTGTGAGAGTGCATTTATTGTTCCAATTGTGATTATAAATTTCCTTGAGCCTTCCACGCATAAAACCCTGCAATGAAAAATTAAAGATTAAACTTTTCATGTCAGTTATGCGAGCAATAGTTTTATCGACAAGAAAAATGGTCAATACATATAAAAGTCAGTGTTCTGTGAAACTGCTCTTTGCACGGTTCTTCTGTGAATTCTTTGAATTCATTATTGCAGAGCTTTTTTTGTGGCTAATTTTCACCTAACAGCTTTCATAAATCGTAATAATCTTATACAGGAACCTTTGATAGTAGGTATTTTAAGTGTGGTGTTATATGGCACATATTTGAAGATGATGGTAAAAGTGGATCAACCATAGCAATACAGCTCTTGTGTTGTCTGTTCAGTAACTTGTTGCAGAACAACCATTCCCTGGACGTGAAACTCAGGATTGGATGTCTGTCGTACACAGAGGATCCCCAAGGCTTTCGCAGTCTTCTGGCTTATGCTCTCATTTCAGACAAGACCGTTCCTTGGTTTGTTATGGTAAGTTGCCAAGGTTATGAATGTAAAATTAAAAAGTGTCTGTGGTAAGTTGCGCTATGGTCAAAAAGATATATCACCAGAGNTGCCAAGGTTATGAATGTAAAATTAAAAAGTGTCTGTGGTAAGTTGCGCTATGGTCAAAAAGATATATCACCAGAGTAGGGATGTCAAACTCGATTCCTTGATACCCGTGATTCTTGAAGAATCATATAACCGAGAATTGGAAGACCAAGAATCAAAGCAATAAAAACCAATTACTACAAATACATAATCTATCACCACTCAAATATNTACTACAAATACATAATCTATCACCACTCAAATATGGTTTAAAATTACTTGATTTATGCCAGTAATTGAATCACTCTTGGAAAATTATTTTGTGCATGAAAATATGAGATGCGGAAATAGTATGAAAATAAAACTGTATTGGCCATGTTCAAATTCACCATTTAGTGTATTAGTATTTGGTAGCTTCAGTTCGGTCGGGATTTGGTTGCGATATGGTAGTTTTGTATTTGAAAGTTTTGTTGCATACTAAAAACAACGGGGTGTGCTGGATTCNTGCCAAGGTTATGAATGTAAAATTAAAAAGTGTCTGTGGTAAGTTGCGCTATGGTCAAAAAGATATATCACCAGAGAAGGGATGTCAAACTCGATTCCTTGATACCCGTGATTCTTGAAAAATCATATAACCGAGAATCAGAAGACCAAGAATTGAAGCAATAAAAACCAATTACTACAAATACATAACCTATCACCACTCAAAAACGGTTTAAAATTACTTAATTTATGCCAGTAATTGAATCACTCTTGGAAAATTATTTTGTGCATGAAAATATGAGAATAAAACTGTACTGGCCATGTTCAAATTCACCATTTAGTATATTAGTATTTGGTAACTTCAGTTCGGTCGCGATTTGGTTGCGATATGGTAGTTTTGTATTTGAAAGTTTTGTTGCATACTAAAAACAACGGGGTGTGCTGGATTCCNGATTTGGTTGCGATATGGTAGTTTTGTATTTGAAAGTTTTGTTGCATACTAAAAACAACGGGGTGTGCTGGATTCCAAACTTCGGGAAAAGTTAAACTTGCACTATTAGGAAATTTCAGTAAACCATGCGCATTGAATTTGTCTTTTATGCGAGCAACAACTAAAAGTTTTAAATATCAATTGCTGGTAGATGTGGGATGCAAGTTTCAATATACATAACCTAAACATTCACATAAAAATAAGCTAGTGCACGATGAAAGTTTAGTTCGACTCCAAATGTTTAACTATTTTACTGAGATATAACATGGTGTTTTTTAATGTGGGTTTGGTTAAAATGATTTGTAACACGCCATAAAATTGTCTTTGTTTTTCGTTCGGATTGTGTTTGTTTTTAACTGCGTATTTTGCTCACTCATCACAGAGACGTTGACAAACTCCAAACGTAGCAAATTTGCTATGAGAAAAAATATAATTAATTTACATAGCTACTTTTAATTTCGTTATCGATAGAGGAATTAGCTTTGTTAGCATACAGATTCGGTATGTTCAATATATAACCTGCCCGATGCGACTCGGCTGTGATTGCAATTGCAGTACGTGATTCGAAGCGTGTGTGTTCACGGACGTTAAAACTTCCACTGAAAGTTAATTTTAGTTAATGTGTGTCAATGTAGAAACATTTTACTACCAAAAATGAAAGAAAAAAAAATGTCAAAGTTCCTTAGTAGACGTCATGAAATTATAAGGAAAATAGCAGCAAACTGAAAACATCAAGACAATGTTTTTAAACAAATTTAAAGTTACATTTTTGTTTTAACATGTTGTAGGTCCAATATTTTTTTACTGTTTAAAAATATTATAAGGTATTTTCCTATTACAATTGAAGCGAGCATTTTAAAGAAGTGCTCCAAACTCAAAGGATTAATTCGTAGTTCAACAACTAAGTGTATAAAAATATAAAACTACAACTTTTCTAGCTCGAATCTAAGTTTTAGCACATACAGTCATTCTATGTNACTAAGTGTATAAAAATATAAAACTACAACTTTTCTAGCTCGAATCTAAGTTTTAGCACATACAGTCATTCTATGTGAATTTTTTGTTCTAACAAAATGCCTTTATATGTAGAGGTAATTTATTTACTAATAATGCATTCCCAATCTTGTCCTTTTCTCGTAAAAAAAATTTATTTTCAGCCCTGCCCAAAATTTTCCTGTTCTATTCTTGCAAACTTTTTAATAATTTCATGTGTTGGTGAACATTTATCATGGCAAGTGAGGTTTGGCAATATTTTCGAATAAACTATGTGGACAAAATATATATGTATCTTTTCAATGTTATCTCATATGCCTCTTTTGAACATTTTGGAATATAGTCCCCACTGTTTGTGTTATATTATTTGTTAGTAATAGGCCTACTACTAATATAAGCCTAGTTTAAATAATTAAATTTCACACTCTCCTATATAGTATTTACTTCTGTAAAGTAATTGTATGTAACTAAAACAATAGTGATTTTTGGAATAGAGAATCTAGAGTGGCGTCGAGAATCGAGGAAAAGTGGAATCTTTACATCCCTACACCTGAGTGATGGTCCTTGTAACATTGTAAATTTGGCCCATATGCAGATTTTAATTATTTACTTGTTAATTTATTTTCAAGATGTAATCTGATTTCACAGATACTATTTTTCATTGGCAAATTGATTATGTTAATTTAATTAGTATGTAAATTTCAGTGCATGTCTAATTTTTTTTTTTATTTTGTTTTCAAGCACATTTATATGTCTTTTCAATCTTTTACTTTTGTAATGTGTTTAGAAGGCCTTAGTATCTGAGCAGATATCGATCTGTTGCCATGGTAACTATGTGACGTGATGGGTAATTCATGCCTCTAGCACTCTCATGATAGGTCAATTTTAGGTGGTGTTATTTAATTAAGTGTTTGAAAGGAATTTCTAGCCATCTNCTCTAGCACTCTCATGATAGGTCAATTTTAGGTGGTGTTATTTAATTAAGTGTTTGAAAGGAATTTCTAGCCATCTTGGTGTTCGAAGGCAGGATGTTAACCCACGTGGGTTTAGCATGTAGGGTTTTCATGTAATTTTTAGTATAAGGACCCAAGTTCGAACCATAAAACAGGCAGTCTCGAAAGAGATGAAGACGCGAGGCAAGATTTAGGAAGAAACAGGCCTGTATCGNTTCGAACCATAAAACAGGCAGTCTCGAAAGAGATGAAGACGCGAGGCAAGATTTAGGAAGAAACAGGCCTGTATCGGTGCGACCTGCGTATATTTTTCAGGTATTTGTTTGAGTTACCGCAGTGTGCTGGGACTCTAATGGCACTACAGGCCCGAGAGTATGAATAGGGAAACCCGCAATGAGATCACCAAGAACATNCCCCTTAACCTACAAATGCACACGTCCGCCTGATAAACTAAGACGGGAAACTGGCCACCACGGCTTTAAACTGAACTAAAACAATAGTGATTTTTGGAATCGAGAATCTAGAGTGGCGTCAAGAATCGAGGAAAAGTGGAATCTTTACATCCCTACACCTGAGTGATGGTCCTTGTAACATTGTAAATTTGGCCCATATGCAGATTTTAATTATTTATTTGTTAATGTATTTTCAAGATGTAATCTGATTTCACAGATACTATTTTTCATTGGCAAATTGATTATGTTAATTTAATTAGTATGTAAATTTCAGTGCATGTCTAATTTTTTATTTTATTTTGTTTTCAAGCACATTTATATGTCTTTTCAATCTTTTACTTTTGTAATGTGTTTAGAAGGCCTTAGTATCTGAGCAGATATTGATCTGTTGCCATGGTAACTATGTGACGTGATGGGTAATTCATGCCTCTAGCACTCTCATGATAGGTCAATTTTAGGTGGTGTTATTTAATTAAGTGTTTGAAAGGAATTTCTAGCCATCTTGGTGTTCGAAGGCAGGATGTTAACCCACGTGGGTTTAGCATGTAGGGTTTTCATGTAATTTTTAGTATAAGGACCCAAGTTCGAACCATAAAACAGGCAGTCTCGAAAGAGATGAAGACGCGAGGCAAGATTTAGGAAGAAACAGGCCTGTATCGATGCGACCTGCGTATATTTTTCAGGTATTTGTTTGAGTTACAGCAGTGTGCTTAAATGTGCTGGGACTCTAATGGCACTACAGGCCCGAGAGTATGAATAGGGAAACCCGCAATGAGATCACCAAGAACATTGAGAACTTCCAAGAATTCATTGTTTTAAATTATAATATTGTTGATCAACAAACAGTTACTCTTCTATGGAACAGTCCGATAAGAGGTGTTTGCACTGCGACAGTTGTGACAGGCATGTTAAATTCGTTTGTTTTCTATTTTGCCTGTCTATGCTTAGCACAAATTCATTATTTTTACTTAGAATTCCATACTGAGAAAACAAATGCATGGGAACGTGTACATTAAATATCCTTTACATTATAAAAAGTAGACAGAATGCACAAGTACCCACAGGGCAGTACTCTTGGATAGACACGCAAACAATAGTTGGACGAACACATTTTCCACGTGGTTGCGCGATGTTTCGTTAGCTAGGTCAGCTTCATCGGGTGGCTAGTGGTGGTACGTGTCTACCCAAGAGTACTTGTGGATTCTATCTACTTTTTATAATGTTATCAGTAGCCTATTTCTGCCATATCTTGTTAAATATCCTTTTCTAATTTATGTAGAAATAATTTGCCTACACTTTATTTGTAACGAATATCATTTTAAGATATGCATTTTTTTAAAGTTTGTAATTGTACTAGGCCTCCACACTCCAATATAAACAATCTACATACAGTATTTTGTTTACCTTTTTCTCTAGCTTAGTAAAGTTAACATCGATAAAAAAACTTGACATTTTGAAAAGTTGGTCATAAAATGTGTTGGTAGCTGGAGAATTCGGCTACAGGTTAGCCCTTTGAAAACTGACCTTTCATTTACAGCTACTATGACTAAAGGATGTTGACATGCTAGAGTAAATGTATTGAAATTACACACACTAGTGCAAAGTAATGAGCATGTTGTTGATGTGTTGCAGCCGGACTCTATCCGAGAGTTTTCAAGTGACCCATCACTTGTGAACTTGACTCACTATTTCCTGCAGTTTGGCGATGACCACAGGGGTTCAGAACAAGAACTGATGCATCTCATGACCATATTGGTGTACAAGTGTGTCACCGAGGATAAACTCTTCATCATGCCTCTGTGGATCTCCATTCTGAAGGTTGGCACTGCATCAGGGAAGTGTTGTGTTAGGAAGGACCCATTTCACCCTGTTTGTGGTGGTGAGCCGAAGGTCTATCTCAAATGGGGGAATAATGCAGAGAGGGTGTCAGGCTCGTACATCCCAGGAGGGTCTCTCCTCAGAGTTGGGTTGCTTGAGAGTGCAGTCCTAAGGGGGTGGTTGAGCACACTTAGTGCTAACAACACCACAGCTGAGTGTTACTAGCACTACTAAAGACTAAGCGCCCAAAAGTAGAGGGTAAGTGATGAAGAGGTGTAAAGGAAGTACATCGCCCATATAAAGAATGCCATTAACTTGACACCGATACCACAAAATAACATTCCTATCCCTTGGCCTCAATCTGAATGGTATGTAAGTTGGGGATTCAGTCATAGTAAAACAGAATATTCACATTCATTGCCTGCAGCTTTCTCCATTGTTTTACTAAAAAAATTTTTGTTGCAAGCATAGTCAACTCAAAAAATTTGTTAGGCTTTGATTATTCTGAACTGCTGGTTGTTTACTGAGATAACTTTTATAAACTGCATGTATTCCACAGTTGAAAGTAAAAAGTTACACTTTTATTTAACTAAAGGTGTAATTAAACCACTCAATTACAAAATGACTGTGGCATAGCTTGTTGCATACTTTATGGTATACCAAAGCCGATATAATGATGTATCCAACATGATCAGTGTCCTTATGCAAAGCTTGTAGTTGTACCTGTGGGTTACATTGAGCTCATCAGCTTTTTGGGTAAATGTAGTCTCACGTGTTGCAGGCCCTGCAGAGTCTGGAGTGCAGTCCACAGGTGCTACAGTGCTGGCAACTGAAGCTGCTGTTTGTACAGTTCCTGTCTCGTCCCGTGTCTGACCTCGTTGCTGTTGACATCGCCCTTTCGCTACAGCAACGTGTCAACTGTGTCCTTGGCTTCTGGGAGAAAGGTACCTTTCCACCCTCAATTGGGAGATATCCCACTATACTGTCTTGATGCTGCATCTGTGTGGTCAGTACACCAGACTTGCCACGAAGATAATAAATTCTTGGCAATGTCACTCACGGCTTTTCATATTTGGGAAATGTGGCAGGAGGTTGTACATGGGTTTTCTTTTGGTACTCCTGTGTCTCCAACCACTATATTCCATATGTAAGTAGTGTCTTAATTTAAGTACTTTTAGCACTTCATCTCGTAGTATAGTGCGAATGTGTCTGCAATCTGAAGATATACTACTGTATTTACAATAATATCCTTATTTTTTGTGTTACTGCCATTATTGTTACAGTATATTACTGTGTCTGCTAATAGTCATAGCCTAATTAAATGCCTTTAAATATTTTAGGTAGTGAGTTAACTGTCATGTGTTTTCTTACAGAACTTGCACCTGTCATTCAGAACTACGTAATGGACAACTTTTCGGCAGTAAGCAGTGAACTGGCATGCAAGCTGACTTCATACCTTACACTAAAGAACTTTCCTTCTCAACAAAAAATTAAGTCTGGCTTGGAAGGTATGTATTTTAATTTCATCAGCAACATGGTAGGCTAATTTGTATTATTTGTTTTTGTTTTGCCACTAAATTTTTGCAGTCAACTTGTTCTATGGCACAGCATGCACAAAGATGGCGTGGTGATTTTAGTTCTTACCACTACCTGAAGCAAGTGTTGCTTACATTCCTAAAGAAAAAGTGTGTACAGTAGTCCAGGCTTGCTTGATTTGCGGTATTCTGCCCGCCATGTGATACTTCAGATGGATAGAGTTGCATTATTTAAGAGAGACACAAGCTTATCACACTTCAGCAATAACCAGAGATCAACCTTTAACCACTGTTCTCCCCGACTCGACAAAGGTGTATAAATGAGAAGTTACACAAGAATCCCATTTCAGTTAATTGATATACCAGTGGGATATGCACTCGTTATAGAGTTCAGCCCCTTAGAAGGTGTGGTCCTTTGTAGCTTTTAGCATCGATTCAAATGTCACAGTTTACCTACTATGTCATATGTGAAGTGGGCAAGTTGTAACGTAGGAAGGTGCTCTTGGCTAGTAGGTTTAGATTTATTCTGCCCCATTCAGACCATCACAAAGGTCGTGTTCCATGCTGTCTCGCTTCCTGGGATTGGGAACGCTGCAGCATAACCTGCCTGAGGTGCGTCGTCAAGGAACACTGCTGTGCAGCGGTGCGAATACTAACAAGACTCGCCTTACTTATTGCCACTTTGAGACAAAAGAATATGTAGTTAGCCAGCCCACTGCAGAGAGGCGTGGCACAAATTATTACTATTGTAAAGGTGTTCAGTTTAGATGTAATATAGTCTTTCAGCCACATTCATATTCCCAAAGAATGTTTTTATATTTTTGAACAACAAATAACAGTTCAGATAATTTGATCAAAAATAATTCAGTATGTTGATTTCCTTGTCATGCCAAAATACAACTCTTTATATTTTGTACTTGCAGTTATATCCGAATCTTTGCCACGCATACAAAGTGTTTTTTTTTTTGTTACATTATCAAAGGTAGACAGAATGCACAAGTACCAGGGTGTAGATAGACGAACAGTTACAGAATCTCACAACCAGAACTTTGACTCCTGTTACACAACCAGAGTAGTGCCGGCCCTACTTCCTTCTAATAATAATAATAATAATAATATAGAACTATGACACTGGAAACTGGCCCACCAATACATCACCAAATCCAGACTGCCACATGGGTNCAACCAGAACTTTGACTCCTGTTACACAACCAGAGTAGTGCCGGCCCTACTTCCTTCTAATAATAATAATAATAATATAGAACTATGACACTGGAAACTGGCCCACCAATACATCACCAAATCCAGACTGCCACATGGGTAGAGAGAGAGAGAGAGATACCAATGCATACAAAAAATGTGTGCAACATGTATCACGTGATTTCAGGCTCGAAATTATNGAGAGAGAGAGAGAGATACCAATGCATACAAAAAATGTGTGCAACATGTATCACGTGATTTCAGGCTCGAAATTATGTTGAAAATGATCGTCGTAAAAGTACATGTTTACATGTGGAAAGTTACAGGGCCTCCCTTTTCATATGCAGAACTGCAGCCAAATGCACGGCAGTAAATCACCATTTTCGAAAGCTGACATAGAACACACCTTTCTGCAGATAAAACCCATGTACACAATGTTGTCAAGCCCTAATGTTTGCCATAAGTCAGCTGTTTTTGTGGGTTGCCATGTTGAACACACTTTTGTGACGACATGCTCGCTCTGTCCATGTATTTACTCTAAGACTAAAACTTAAGATAAAACCCCTCCACCACATTTCAAATTTCCCACCTCATCGTAGTTCGTCTTCTGACCGCAAGGTGCACTGTTTGCCAACCACTGCTCGCCGCCTGATGAAGCTGGTCTATCCAGCGAAACGTTGCGCGACAGTGCATCTGCATTGAAAATGTGTTTGTCTGTGTCTATCTACAAGTACTGCCCTGCGATTACTTGTGCATTGTCTACTTTTTATAATATGATCGCTGCGCTAGCGACCTATTCTCGCCTTATCTCATTTAATGTTCCCCTTTTTTCTGTTTGCACTGCGCTAAGTGATTGTTTTTTTTTTTTTGCAGGTGAAGGCAAGAACCCTCTTACTGTGCATAAAAAGTTACAGAAATACGGTTTGTCTGCAGTTACATCGCTCAAGATTGCTCAGTTCAGTTGTTCTACTTTGTGAACACCAGTCCTGGAAAAGAAGACTTGCTCGCTCAATTTCCCACAGCACATCTGAACTACATTATGAAAAACTTGTAATTTAATTCTCATGTATCAAGTACTAATGGCTGTTTGTATTTGTGTGTTGTAAATAATTTTTGTACAGAATAAGTTTTGAAATAAAGCACTTTTTTTTTNCTAATGGCTGTTTGTATTTGTGTGTTGTAAATAATTTTTGTACAGAATAAGTTTTGAAATAAAGCACTTTTTTTTTTATGCAAGTGTACTGTGACTTGTGTGGAAAGGAGGAACCATTGTCAGCTACAGGACACTGTTGCAGGNTTTTTTTTTTATGCAAGTGTACTGTGACTTGTGTGGAAAGGAGGAACCATTGTCAGCTACAGGACACTGTTGCAGGGATTTTTGTTATAAAAGTATAAAGTGATACAGAGGGAAGCTGGGTCAAGTTGTGAAACTATGTAATAAGGAGATGCAAACTAGTTTTTTTTTTCTGTTTATATGACAGAGAATGTAATTTATTTAATATCCTACATTTACGTCACAGGTATGGGCTTAAAAGTCTTGGGAATTTTGCTCTTCTTTATTTGTTTCATGCTATCCACTTCTATTTAATTAAACTACGATAGTTTAAACTGACAACAAGGTTTTTTTAACACACAATGTATAAATGTACTTAGCATACTATTCATAGTGAGTATTCTTGAAGTCTTCTTACAACGATAACAGATGAACCTTAATTAAGATGATGATCATAAGCATGCGTAGACATTTCCTGCTAAATTTCATGTAATGTAAACTGAAATGAGCATTTTATACATACATACATGTATGTGTGAAGGTTACACGCAGGCTGCTAGGCTAACAAAAATATATAAAAAGGGCAGAACTCGAGTACTCGCAGTTTTAGTGCGTGTCAACAGGCACAGAGGACGAGACAGTTTTCATGGATCACAATGTTTCCCTGGCTAAGGTAGCTTCATCAGGCAGCTAGTGTAGGGCACCGTGTGTGTACCTGCCCTCTTGTATACGGTGGACTCACGATGTACTGAAAATGCGTGTATGGATAAAAATTTTCTGTGGTCCCTGCAAAACATTTAATAACTGGGTGTGAAATCCATTTAACACTGCTGCGCGGTACTCGAGGGGAAGCTGTCGTACAGAAAAAAAAAAACATCATCATCATCTTGTTTTCTTTCTCTTAGCCGTGCACGTTTGCTTCCACCCCAACGATCGTAGATATCTTATCCGTTGCTCAAAATAGTTGCACATGCCCTATTATCAGTAGCATTCCAACGCAAATGGTTTTGCCTGTTTTGTTTTAACAGCCCCCCCCCCTCCTGTATAAAGTTGGCGTTTAATCATATCTGGCATAAAATCTACATAATTTTTAAACAAAACATTAATTTATCTCAATAAGCAGCATCTTCCGAATAAAATCGTGCCCTCAATTAGCCACCAAAAATTGCTTGAACCTTGCGCTACTCTACTTTTATTACCAAGAGTAAAGTTCCAAAAATATATAAATAGACAGGAATTCAAGTACTCACAGTGTAGTACTTGTCGACTGACACACACACACACAGATGATACATTTACCACGCTGTTCATGTCCAGGAATGTGTATGCTGACCTGGCGGCCAAATATGGTTTAATCAAAGTATTAGTTGCAGTCAGTTCATAACACTATACGATAGTCCAAAATACAATGCCAGGGTAACACATATCAGCAGACAAAAACACATGCATCTGAAACTGCATTCATGCACATCCAAGATACATATGCAGCCAACATACTGATAGAAAAAATGATACATATGTTGCTTAACCAGCACCACATAATTTGACAATTCGAGCTAAGCAACAATACATCAGATTACTATAAGAAGGAAGGGAAAAAAAAAAAAATCTATTTTCATGGAAACAAGGCCTCTTAACTCCTTTCTATATAAAAAAAAAACACACACTAGTGTATGAAGTAAGCAAAGTAGGAAAGTTTGCGCTTGTGTTATTTCATATAAGTGAAATTGTGTCTGAATTCACAACTACACTGGTTGCCATTAAAACTGCAACACTAAGGACGACGTGAGCCGTCACAACCAGATCTATTGGATAAGAATACCCTACCCACCATACACAGGTGACATTGTTATACTGTGTACCATATAAGAAGGCCACATTCTTGACAGTTGACAATCGCCGTGTCTTTTCGTTTATGTATCCATTCGCCATCAACAGGCGTGTTAAGAATAGGCTTAGATGTTGCGAGTCAGCGCGTCCAGGAGGTGCTGCTCCATGTGGCAATTGGTGAACTGCTTGGGTGGCGCTGCATTCGTAAACGGAGCTTGGTGGACATGTGTAGGGTCGTTCGTAAACGCGGTACACAAAATATATGTTACTTTAAAAATTATACAGAGCTCGCGGGAAAATAAAATTATTTGTATATGCGCGTGAACACGTTATTTTAAACAATAAATCTATAATATGTTTCTGGGTGTAGTTCGGGATATGGATAACAGATGGCATGGAAGGGCATATTGCAAATGATGGCGCGCTTTTAACTCACAAGATGGCAGCACCTGGTTTGAGAGTCTGGAAACTTTGGATTTTTTGTCACATTTGGATACGCATCGTTTTATTGTGCATCTCATTTTGAACACCTATACATTACTATCACGAAGTTTCGTTTCTAAAACTAAAAACTGCTGTTTTATGACCACGTAAAATAAAATGTATTAATTAATCTACGAACTCTTTCTTATCCGCGTATCTTCTGCTTGTGTGATGTGCTTCGGCACTGCTCTCAGAATAGCCAACGTAATATTAACTTTTGTTCGTTCGTGCATCAGCTGATACAGGATTTTGTAAATGGCAGGTTATTTGTTTTCAATATATTAAGTTGCCACTCACTGACTGTCAGAAAGTGGCCTTCTTATATGAAATGAACTATACCCCTGCAGTCCAATATGATGTACAGATCATACAGAAATTAGTACCATGTAGCCCCAACACAGGCAGCAATGGCCCCTGCTACACAACGCTGCATTGAGACATACTGGATGTCCATCTTGGGTATCTCCGTCCATGCTGCTTTTATGTGTGCCCAAAGTTAATGTGTTGTGGCAGTGGGTGTCGTGTGGCAGGCCAGTCGTCCAACTATGGATCACTCGTTTTTGAATAGTAAAATATCCAGTGAACACGCAGGCCAAGGAAGCAGTGTGATGTGGTGGTTCAACTGCTGAACAATGTGCACCACATGCGGTCATGCACTGTCCTATTGGCACAGGGCCCCAACACCCCTGCGATACAATGGTCGCTGGTCAGCGTACCAGCGATGTGGGCTAGGCGCGAGTGGGTCTGGAATCCAAAGGCATCACATACCATAACTCAGAGCTGGGCTGGTATGATGATGCATAATGCAGGACTCGGCCAAGTGTGCACTGCAGTGCCACCATACATGGTTGTAACCATCATGGCGGTGCAAGCTTAAGCAGGATTCGTTGGAGAAGACGATGGCATGTCACTCATCCCTCCAGGCCTGACACTTGTGGTGAGCATTCAGTGGCAGCTGCGGTAACGGGCACCAGGACATAATGCTCTAATGCTGCAGATGGCACGGACATATGTGCGAAAACAGATTGATGTGCCACACGCATGAACTCCTGAGCGAGGATGTTTGATGTGGCTGCACGGTCCATAATAGCCATGTGCACACGATGTCTGTCCTCGTGCTCGTTGGTGCAACGGAGCCATTGGCTTCCTGCATGTTGCTCGTCCCATCCCTCCTCGACCCAGTGATCCCATATCTGCTTCACTGTAGTCACATTTCTACCAACGGGAGAACAAATTTTGCAGTGGGATAATCCACAATCCCGATAGGCCAATATTCTTCCACAATCAAAAGCGTAAACCTGTTAGTATGTACATCATGTTTTTGAAGTGACATGCTCATTCCATCTATGCATGATGAACTAACCCGACATACTTCCCCGACCTCCATTGGCACTTGTGCTGCACCATTCGGCTGTACAACTAATCATGTCATTGAGTCAATGTCCTATCCTTATTCACGCATTCCCAAATGTGGAACCCTTCGGGTGCGGCCTCCGAGGTGATGCAATTTTAATGGTCAGCAGTGCAAGTTGGATAAGGGACTATATTTCTCAACATTCTTTCAAATGCAGTTTGTATTTTGTATCAAATTGTAATTACAATAATTAATATATATACAATATACAAATAAAATATATACAAAAATTACAATATTGTAATACTGTAAATTTAGTTTTAAGTGCTTAAAATCTGGGATTTCTGAGCTACATATAATACGATCACAAACAGGACTAATTTTATATTTACTGCAGACTATTTTAAAATTAGAACTACAGTATAAATACAGTTACAACAAGGTTGGCAGAGCTCGTCTATTCACCATAGTTCAAGCAGTATAGATGGTTTAAAAATAGCACCATTCTGTCGTATCCCCTTAAAGGAACAGTGTCAATGTCGTAAAGTGGTTAAACACAGAAACCATAACTTTCTCCTAAAGTTTTTTGAGCTGGATAATTATAAATTATGTAACATCAAAGAAACACATCTGTGTTGTCATGTTAAATTTCAACACACTAGATAATGCAGTTGTTCATGCCAAGAGAGAGAGAGAGAGAAGCATCCAGCCTGTTACACGGCTGACCACTTTAGTGATTAAAATACAGTTCTCATGCTCCAAATGGCATAAAACAGTTACGGACTAGCACACTCGCAGACATTTAACTCTACTGGCTCTGAGTTGAGCAACTCCTCAGAATCCACTTAACATTATGATGCTGGCACGAGGAAACTGTGCTAATACTTGTGTTCCTTTCAACTATCGTCCATGTGCAAACAGAACTGAGTGAAATGATATTTGTGAAGTGTTCACCTAAGTTTGGCGGTATGAACAAAATGCTAAATTAACTGTTAAAAAGCAGTTCTCACATTGATATACTGCAATTCTTTTATCAAACGAAATAATGGGCTGAACTGTGAAAAACCGCTGGATTTGTTTGCACTACACCAGTTAAGAGAAACACAGTGCAAAAAAGAGTTATGACGTCACGTCCAATTGAGAGAAACAAACCAAATGTGATTATGTATTTCTAATTGATGCTAATTTAAAGCATCTTGCTTGTTCCAAATAGGTGTTAAAATGTAAACGAGAATTGAATTTTCTGGTCTCGTAACATCATAATTTTGAAGTGCAAAGTGTGAAGTTCAATCAAGACTGAATGCTATGATAAAACCAAGAGTATTTAATGAACATGCCAAAATGCAAAGTCAAGATTCACTTCCGAGTGCTTCTAAACTGCAAACGGTTTGCTTCTGAAATGCATACATTATTTAATATCATTGAAAATAACTGATTACCACAGACGAGCTCGACCAGAGCTTGGGTTTCAATTGAACAAGTCACTGACATTTCCAGATATCACACTGCACCACGTCAAATGTTCCCGATGCAACCATAGCCGACTGTCACTCGCACTGAGAGATGCTGCACCAAACAATGTTCAGTTATTACATACAACATTTACAAACTAGAACTATTTCCTACAACACACTGTTATGTAAGTTTTGCAGTTGACATCTACTATTTTTGTTAAAACTTTTTATTCTACTAAATAAATAAATAAACAATAACAGGTTCATTACTTCCAATGCAAGTTCTTAAATGCAGACAGCATCATACACCAAGGGTACTTTGCACCACTGACCATGCTTGCTTTGGTTCTATTTAATTAAGGAATAGCAAAATGTTACTACGTATAGGATATCCATGGTAAAATGAGCACTTTTGAAAGCCCTTGCATTAGGAATAATAGTCAATAAATATATTTCATTTTAGCCTTAGATGTTAACTTTTACGTGCGGTGGACTATAATGCTGTGTTTATTACTTAAATGGTGATATGCATTTAAAAGAGTGGTTAAAGGAAATAGTAACCAGGGCCTTAAAAGTGCTCACTTTACCATGAACATCCTACAGGTATAATAAACTTTAATGTTACCTGCCTGCAAAAAGTTTACTATTCTTCACCAAATGGCACCAAAATAAACATTTTAAATGGTACAAAGTTACTCCTGTAATTACAAAGCAACCCCGGTTTACTGTATTTTCCGATTTGCTGGCAACTGTATGTTTCATATTCATGAAGACAAGGTGGGAAATCATTTAATCAAATAAGATTATTGGGCATCTGCACAATCTCGCTACCGTTACCTGCAGTCCGCTGCGTCATTATTTGCAGCACGTATCTCGATACCCTTGTTTTTGGAGCAGTCCACGAGCCCAAAGTTCTCCAGCAACTGGATAGTGCGGCCGCACGCAACGCCGGCTCTGAGGACCTGGAAACTGCCCTCTGTGCTGAGGTCGACGACAGTGGAGCCCTTGCGCTGGCCTGCAAGGTCTCCCAGCTTCCCTGCGTCAAACACCGCCTCCAGCAAGGGCCACAGGTGCCCGAACTCGCTGGTCTCCAGCGAGGCTACCTCGCCCGATGTGTTGGCACTCGTGAGGGCCAGCGGGCAACTGCACCGCTCTGCCAGCTCACGCATGAACTTGCTCTCTGGAATGCGAACGCCCACCTGTAAAGCAAAACACTGACTACTACTGCACTGCAAACTACAAATGCACATTACAAAATACAACACTGCAATTTCCTTCACCTACCGGCACAACAATCCTAGGTTAGGTTCTGTTAGGTTAGGTTAGGTTAGGTTAGGTTAGGTTAGGTTAGGTTAGGTGGGCACATATTACGAAATTAGTCGGACGTTAATGCCCCTAGTATATTCGTGTTCTGCATCCATATACCATTTTCCATGAATTATTTTTATTTTTACAGAAAAGCCTCTAAACTTAATAATTACCAACAGTTCCAGCAATCCCGGGTATGTTCTTAGCTTGATACACAACAAACTTGTAATGTGCATGACGTACGTAAGCTAAGTGTGGATGTACATAATGTACATGCCTGTGTGAAGTGTGTTGAACTTTTATATGTATGTACATCAAGTGGAGGTTGTGAATCCAGTTTTACTCTGTGTTCCAATGTTGGCAGTACCGTAGAACCTACTTCGGCAAATAAATTAGGCAGGATTTACCATAGCCTGTCGCGTTTGTCTGTCCCCCAGTCGAGCGATTTACAACTAGTCTTTGTACGTCCGTTGTCAGTTCATTGCTGCAAACAAATACAAACAAAACTGTTTACAAATAAAAAAAAATTTCTATAAAAAGTGAATACTTTTGGCGGTATTGCGTTCTAAGTACCCAAAATTAATTGATGTTAAAAACAATTTTTGAATAATGTATAAAGCATGATTTTATTACTTTTACTACTGCAAAAAAGGAACCTGTGTTTGCAAACTTAACTATCAGTAAATCTTCAGTAAAAATGTAACAATTTCATTTCACAGCTGCATAAACAAACATATGAAAACAAAAGACAGCCAGACCAAAACACTGCACTAACTTCACAGCATTCTAAATAACTCGTGATGAACTGGTAACAAATCGTGCAAGTTCAGAAAGCTATAATTTCATCCGTCCGTTCGTCAAAAGTTAAAAGCTTGCCAAGGTTTTGACGGACGGACGCGACGGGTTGTAAATCCTGCCTTAATCATAAGGATCTTTCGTTATACCATTGTTACAATTCTCTACTTGTATACTCTCTGACCATGATGCCCATAGTAAATTCGTGTTCTGTGTGGTTAGTAATGTCGATTTATACCATTTCCCGTGATTTTTAAACGTTAGGTCTATTACATATTCCTATTCTCTTATATGATGGCGTACAGTCGGGACACTGCAATATAAGGTAATGATAGCTACTGTATTGCCGTTCACCTTACGAGTTTCCGGGTTCAGTAGCGGATTCAAACGTGGAGAGCGGTTTAACACAAGTGTCACTGGTCCAGGCAGCAACGCACTCAACAATCCGGAGTCAAGGTGCTTCACGTCAGCCCATTCTCCAATGTGGGCTACTTTTCCGACACAAATCGAAATAGGGTTGTTGAATTTTCGTCCTTTGATGGCGTACAGTCGTGACACCGCTGCACTATTCTGCGCATTGCATGCCAAGCCATACACGGTGTCCGTGGGAACACCTACAACACAGCCTTGGCAGATTACTTGTGCCGCGAAAGACACTGCATCGCCGAGAATAACTGCGGCAGACACCGGTACCACCTTGCACATCGCGTATAAATTCTTAGTTTTCATTTATTTAATAAACACCGACAACATAACCTTAACATTGTCCGATACAATCCAACATGTGCCCACCATAGAACAGGTAGGTATATAGCATGTATTCTTAACGTAACCATCTGTGGATTTAGCTGTGGCGATACTAACGCGCAGTGTTTCTTCCCCAAACTAATTACAGAGACGTGGTCTTTTTACATACGGTCTTTCGTAATGTTTCTCTTTTTAATTTTTTTTTACTTTTCGAGTTAGTGATGGCCAGTAACNGCATGTATTCTTAACGTAACCATCTGTGGATTTAGCTGTGGCGATACTAACGCGCAGTGTTTCTTCCCCAAACTAATCACAGAGACGTGGTCTTTTTACATACGGTCTTTCGTAATGTTTCTCTTTTTAATTTTTTTTTACTTTTCGAGTTAGTGATGGCCAGTAACCTAACAGGATGCCAAGGCAATAATAATACTAATGAACATTACATTCCCAATTACTAAAAATGTGATACTAGCCTGAAGATATCTGGTATATAATTTATTTTATACAATTTAATAATGTATTAATATACAATAATCATCAAAATATTTTTTTTAAAATATGTACGTTGTAAATGGATACATTTTATGTTCACCAGATATCTATTTTGTTCAAACAATTTATTTTATGGTCAAACATATTATGTAGCCAACTGTTATTGACAAACTCCATATCCATGGTATCCTGCCCTTATTGGGAGTGAAAATTAAAATTTTATTAAAATTATGTCCTTGCAATCTGCAAAAAGTCAACCGTAACCAATATTGGACTTGCGTAAAATTTTTTCCATCGTTTTATGTAGTGGTTCTGAGGGGTGATATTTATGGCTTGTGTTGTACACATACACAATGCAACACATTGGCATTCTCAAGGGAAAAAATACCACAAAATTAAAGATTAAATGATAGGTTATTGTAACTACAATGGAAGTATAAATACGCCAAACTTCAAATTTGGGTACAGAAGCAACCTTATTTATGGTGTTTCACAATTGTATTTAAACATCACAGTGAAATTGTATGACAACACGATGTTCGTTTTGCCAATGGCATTCAGGCAATCCACGCTTGTGCACGACTATAACCAATAAACCAACCCAATACCTTCAGCAGTGTAGTTACACTAACAATAGTGCGGTATACTTACTCAAAAGTTTGCATTCCACATAGGTTTTGGATTTTGATTTAAACCCGCGCCAAACTTTTGTCACAACTTTAATGCATTTTCTGGAAACAGTTAAAACATAAATACCAAATTTAATTCAACACACTGAAAAACACATAGGTCAAATTGTTTTTAAACATTTTTATAGAACATATTACAGCCCCTACGACTACGTTTTATCAATGAAGCATACAACTACCCAAAAATACACCATACAGCCACCATCTCTTGCTACACTAAGAATGTTTCTGCTTCTCCATCTCATCTTCACTTTACCAATTAAAATCAGTGGGTAAAGTGTGGTGTGGCACTTTTCCCGATAGTTTAGAAACAAAAATAAAACGATTTTGGTCATGGAAATATAATTCAACTAGAAAAAAATCAGAAAATTCCCACAAATAGGACTGTCTGCAGGTATCCCATGATGATTATTCAAATTTTAAGATCTCTTTCCACCATGATGATTTCACACAGCTGTTTGAGCATTATCAATGCTCAAACAGTGTAAATCAAAAGTTTGTACTTTGAGGGATTTCAGAGGTAAAAAACTTGCTGACTATAAAAAAATTGTACACTTAATATTACAAACATCTTTATTTTCAAGTCTCATATACATATTGTCTCACATATATTATTCACAAAGAAAGAACTATAGTATATCATATTTTCATAATTACTGATGACCAGGCCAGACTAGAATATGAATGCTGAACTAAAATTAAAAAAACGTGCAGATGTACAGGAACCGCACATACCAAACTGTTGTTTACTCAAAAGAAACACACATAAATACATATGTACACAAGACATTTTACAAAACCATACAATGCATTTAACAAAAGAACCAAACATACACTTCCCAATTCAGGTCACCTGAGTGCTAGCAGATTACATTCATCGTCTGCTATTAATCCAATGAATAACATGTGTTTTGCAGTACGCTAAATTGTAGACAATGTTACACTAAACTACATTGGTGTCAATTACAGCAACTGGAAGCTGTATCGGGTTTAATTTTTTTAAGATTACGTTAATTTACGTTGATGTGAACCACGCGTCCACGAGCTCCTTGTGCTCACTCTGAACACTGTAGTCACAACAACTACACCAGGCCGCACCAACCACATCAGGCCAATAGTGGGTAGTGCAGGTCTACAAGAACAGACCTTGCACCTTCTTGGCGACAAGGATTACGTAACTCAAGAGATCACCCTACTCATTTATTACAAGAGATAACTCTCTCAATAAATGGGTAGGCGATCCGGAACGATATTTACCTGAAAGCCACAGCCGTTGGGTACACTGGCAATTGGTCGCTGAGTCGTAGCAGCTCGCACCACGACATACGATGTGCCGCACTACCAAGTGGCAACGAACTGGCTTGTAGACCGAAGCTGAAGTGATAAGTGCCCCAAAGGGTCACCCAGTAGTGTGCAGCATTTTAAAAAACATATTAAACACTGTTACCGCATTCACAGTTACAATCAGGAATGTGTTTTATTGTGTTAACAGCAATCCAGCATGGCATTCCCAACCCCTTTGCACAGGCGAACCAGTCCATCCCTTCAGGAGACAGCCACCTGGCAACACTGTAGCCAGTGAAATTCTAACTTGTCACAGCAAGTCAAATGCAAACACATTTCACGAGAAACGTAATAATGTATATAATGAGTATTTATACATGATCAATTATGTTTTCACAAAGGGAGATTGCCTATAAAGGCCTCCATCCCTGCAACATGTAATTTAGTTCGGTGACACATCCCTTCAACTCCACAACTTCAATATTAACAGACATTTGTTAATAAACAGGGGTGTCACCAATGTGCTAATCGAATTTATAGAATTTTTCACCATTGCAATCACATCACATAGTGTTCATGTTATGCTTCATAATTCGCTGTTTGACTTCGGTACTCGTCACTCGTGACGGAAACTGAGGTCACTCGGGCAGTTAATCTCAGAACTCGGACCAGACCGGCGGCATTGGTAGCCAACTCCGCGAACCCCCTCGGTACCATCATTTAGGCTGTAATCACTTCACTGCAATATTAAATTAATTAACCAGTACATTTCTTTTATTTTTTTTAAGTACCAAGGGGAGAGCCACCCGCACTCCCACAAGCGAGCTTAACGGTATCGCGTATCAACATGATACCATGTTTATTTCACGCTAAGGTCACTAGCAGGTCGTAAGTGTTGGGTTCATGTAGATACATTATTCACCTGTAAGCAAGCACAGTGAATAAACCGCTTTACAAAGTTAAACATGTGTCGATTAATTGTAGGTTACTACACCCTTAGTAGCATCGACCACAATTTCATAGGAACGACAGGAAGGGTACGCCAGAAACCACATGGCCCCCGAAAGAGCTGCAAATTACACATGTCTACGTACGAGAATACCAACAGTCGGCATCCCGCGCAGGGTTCACCCCCTGCTAGAGTGGACCCCATACAGTGGTACGAAGTGTGGGGAAGACCGACTACATCATCCAGATGGGTTCGCGAAGGCAAGTTAAATTCCATCGTGAAGACCTACTGGCCGTGCCAGAAGCGCCAACACTGGGCGCTGGGCTGCCCTAAGGTAACACCAATCAGAGGCAATAGAACGAAGTAGTCCCAGCCGATATGGGATGGCAATCACCGGCATCAGGGATGCGTGGACTACCAGGTCCACCAACGCCAACGCCCTCAAGGACATCTGGGTCGTCAGCTGCCATGGCGGCAGCCACAAGCCGTGGGGATGTCCGACTCCACGGAGAGTGACCGAAATGATGACCGAACTTCAGGTGCCGCGATGTCGGAAGCCCACCGGGTCATACCCGTACCCCGAGGTGCCCCGTTCCAGACTGCCAGGTCACGCGACTCATCGACAGCCAGGTCCAGTTTCAGGTAGAGCATCTCCTCGATGGGGCAGCCATACCACCCCCAACGGTGTCAACATCGGCTGCAGAGGTACTGCAGCAACAGCACCTCGATGGTGACAGGGCCACCAACCTGCCGAGCAGATGTAGAACCAGCCAACCGACTCCGCCGAACCAGTAAGATATCACCTGCCCAGGGTAAGTTGATCCGACACCAGTTGAAATGCACCCCTGCAGCAGGGCGATCCAGCTCTGTAAAGCTTATCTCGCCAAGACGACTGTGACCGCGGCCGAGGCGCCGCTCAATCACCTGCTGCACCACACGACCTTTAGCCGCCCTTGCCCGCCTTGACAGCGGCGTTTGACGTGGACCACTCCTGCGTGGTCTAGCACAGCCACTGTCATCACGTATCGGCTCACAGTTACTGCACCAGTGTAACCCGCGGAACACGCACATCGTGCGCCCCGATGCGTGTTCGCACAAATCTGTGTAACCAGGGTAGGAATCAAGTGTTAGAATGTGTATTAAATAACATTAGAATTTATCGCCCATGGGCAAAAAATGTTCTTAAAATTCGCCCTTGGGGATTGCGAAATAATCATAGAATAAATGCACATCACGTACATATTTAATAAGGTGTAGAGTATCACGGCTAGGGTATTTGAAGTGTCCCATATAATTTTCCGAGTGTGAGTGTAATTGTGTCTCTAATCAAGCCAATTAATTAGTGATGTGAGAAATAATTAGTCTTTCTTTCAACCTGACCATTCCGGTCAATGTGTGCCCCAAAAAACAACAGACCTAAATTTCCCATGTGCTCTACAAGGCACCACATAATAATGTTTTGTGTTTAAATCAGTGCTTAAGAAAGAACTCTGACCTCTCCTCAAGCTAACGGATGTCCATCCAGAACGTTGAAGGGTCCTATTGTCTGTATGTTTTACGTGTTTAAGTAATGAGGTCAGTAAACTAAGATACCTCGTGGGATGGCGCAAGCCCTCAGCGAGGACGCGGTTCGCCCGCGCTACCACAGGTCTTGGGTGCTGCACGTGCATCGTGGGGATCTTTCATATTTTGTTGTGAATATTTCATTGCAGCACCCCTCTGTCAGCTCAATTTACAGATCCCGAAGGTTTAATTAGTATTGTAAGTTTTCGCACCATTCTTGCCCTATTTGTCCAGTAATGGCCGCTGGCAGGCCCTGTGAGTCAGGTCCGCTTTAATTTGCATTGTATACATGTAACTGTGAACACTATTCGGCAATACAATTCATTTGAGTTAACCAAAACTTGTGAGTTCTCATTTAGTGTTATATTTCGGGCCCTGGCCCTGTCCAGGATGTCATCAATGCCTCAAGGAGGCATCCGTCATTTATAAAGTATAAACATAATACTAAGGCGTGCTGGGGAGCCTGAATACCCAGGCTATACATTACATTTTCTTGTAGATTTGTATGGTATGTGTCAGGGGATACAGCCACGTGGTCGTTCGGCCCACGATCCTGAGAACTGTGACTTCGTGCTCACCCAGTGTAGCGTCTATTCGAAATAGGAATATTGTGTAATATTCTGACCTTTCTTAACATAGTCGCCGGACACATTACTATCCCTGATCGTTCAGGTAACGTCAGAGTTAATTAATGGCATATTTTGCTTACGTTATAACACCTGTGTTCATGGGAATTTAATATTTATTCATACATATTTGAAAAAAGAAATTTTTAAGTTTTTGATCATTTTTTTGTCCTTATGTGTATTCCAGAGCTGTCGTAAACCTTCGGAACTAAAGCAGAAGGCTTTTTACGTTGTGTTGGTCAAGTACAACTGTGAAATGATTAAAAACGTAAATAAATTAAAATTTGCTAATTCTTACACTAAGATGCTTTAAAAATACAGAAAGCAAGAGAAATCATTTCAGTTTTCACAAACAGTTTACCTAACAAAACGTTAAAATGTGGAATCCCTTTCCCGCAGTAGTTACCAACTTTACAGGACGCATGCCAGTCGGTGCACCTTTCAAAGTAGATACAGGTAGGGGCAGTGACATTTCTCAAAGGTTGATTTCAAAAATGCTCTTTATCATGAACAGCCTTTACTGACATTGCAGGTGTACATGACCGATAGGCAGTACTAAACAGGATCATTCCATTGACAAACTGGTGTAAACGTATAAGTTTATACTTCAGGAGAGTTGCTCAAAGTGACGACCACCAACCTAAACGCAAGTGGGACAACAGCTTACCAGATTCTGCTCCACCTGTTTAAATATCCCACGTGTGTTGCTTCTCTGGTTGATACACACGTACTGTGGTAATGTAGGGATGATAGAGCCACCTTGCATAAAAAAACTAAACATGGACTCATTCAATTTTGGGTACGTATTCTGTATTACATATATTACGTATAGATCATATAATCCCACGAGCCAAATCGCGACAGTGATGTCTGACATGCAGAAACATTTTGTTTTGAACAAATATAACCTGACAAAAGTCTTGTTTGTTTAATGGTGCAAAAATTATAGAATCAAAGCTCTGGGTTCGGTATTGGGTAATTTCAGACAAGGATACAAGGGTGGATTCAAATTTGAGGAAAACCTAGAATCGCCCCATCCCTAACAGTAACCATTACTGATCATGTCTGAGAGGAAACACCTACCATTCTTTCATACTACATATCTGCAAATTTGCTCCTCTACTCTCAACAGTAGCTTGAACTTTCTGAAGCCAGTGTTTATCGACATTCCTTACAGCTGTTTGTAGGGCCTGGAAATTTCCGCGAACCGCAAAATAATGCGAAACGCTGTGAGATTATGTTAATTTGCAAAATTCTGTAATAATTCCAGTATTTGCAAAACATTGATGCAATTGCTTGTTTAAGTGTATCTAAAACCACAGCGCAAACTTCTATTACCATGAAAACTATTACAGACATTAAGTTAACAATTTAATCTTTGTTATACAGCATTCTCTCATTTACTTCACATGCATGCAGATAATAAAACTATTTGCGCAGTGATCACTTTGTTTACTATAAAAACAGGACAAAATATTATGCCGCAAGAAATTTTCATAAATGGATTGGTAGTAAGGTCAAAATATTATCGTTTCATGTGCAGAATCACGCTTTTGTGTTTCATTTATAAACAAACATCTCTAACAAAAATTTTTGGTGATCTGATGAAAGTAAATAGTACGTATATATAACCCAGATAAAATTTTTTTTGTGGAATATAATAATTACGTAGCAAACATTTGCGCGGTGTTTGTACACTCTGCCGACTTTACTCATCTTCCGTGTTTTATGGTTAGGTTCTCGACAACTAGCAAATACGGCATTTGCAACTATTGAGCGAGGGTGGCGATTGTGCTTACGTTGCAAAACCTGTTTAAGAATTCCAAAAATAGTTACCGTTTTAGATTGTGCCTGAGAGTTTATAAGTGAAGGTGTTTTTTATAAACTGACCAAAGTGCAAAACTGCTGTAAACATTGAGTGGGTGGGAAAAGACACGTGCTTAAACACTGCAGTGCCGTAAGCACAGTGGTTCGATTGTAGTGGGGGACAGGACATAAAAATCAACATCTATTGGAAGCAAATTTGTGTAATTTTCATATTGCCAAGGAAACAAAAAAATATTTCTGTCACTTCGTTGTAAAATCATTTTTACTATGTAAGAAGCATTTTTATTTTATCAGTAACAAAATATTTACTGGTATTTTGTAGTTAGGTTGTGGATTTGTGTTGGAGTGATATTGAACTGAACGGGGTTTAATTAAACTATTGTTACATATTTAGAAATGAACGAAAGCTGTATGTGGGGATGTAGAAATTTTGTAAAACTCAAATGCTAGCTTTACATGTCTAGATAAAGTAAAACAGTTATTGTATAAAAATTACTACATGGCAATGAGTGTTACACGACAAGTGTGCTCTGGTAAGGTTGTCCTTTCATCCCTATAGTTACATATGTATTTTTAAGGATTTCCACTTAAATATGCACTGATTAAAAGAGTAAATAACTAATTCCATTTAGTGTGAGTGATATTATTACAAAAACAACAGATTCATGTTTTAATAATAATGCATGCATAATTTTGCTATGAAATTTATTTGACGAAATGAAAATATTTTTTTTTTTACAAATGGTAACATTTTATTGACGTAATCCACTCATTTACATCTACAGTAAAAGTGGAGCCCTACATATCACCATTTATCGTAATTAATGCAGCTAGGATATCATAACAAAGGCAGATCATTATCTAATTTATAAAGGCACATGGAGATTTACAAATCGTACAAAAATAATCTCTTAATAACTACACTTACAAAATACAAAAATACTTTTTCTTATACAACAAATAGTATTATTTGAAAGTAACAAATCACTTTAAAGTTCAGCACATGACAATTGGATGACAGAACATAAATGTATGCACTCCACACACGTGTTATTCTGTACAGCGGCATCTTGATGGCAAAATCAGTAACAACTTATCAGGTCGAGTACTCTTTCTCTATAAACTTTGCAATGGTGTTCAACTGAATGTTGCTTGTGCCTTCATAGATAGCCCCTATTTTAGAATCCCTGAAAAACTTCTCTTGGGGGTAATCCTTTGTGAACCCTACGCCTCCCATCCAGTCAATACACTTGCGTGAGGTCGAAGCTGCAACTTCTGAAAACAAGTCAAACAAAGGAGTTTATTGTTCAAAGTGTACGGTGCCTCAAAAGCCTACATACCTAGATGTGTACAGTGAACTTGTGGTGTCTCGGACGTCGATATCCCTGACAAAATTTCATAAAAATTTATTCCAATAAAAAAATTGCGCCTACCTTTTTTGAATGTACAATTAAGAAACATTTTGTAACTATTGCATCACTTATTGTAGTTACTTAGCATGCACAAGCCTTGGATAACGGCTGTAAAATATCTGACGAGACACACGTCAAATGTCGGAGGGAAGAGTGGGAGTCAGTTACAGACAGCACAAAAAGGCAAGGCAATTGAAATAGGGACGTATGTCCCAATCTAGACCTCTTTGCAGAAGGCAATCGTGGAGTTCCAGATCACAGCCAATTGTGTGCTACTCCAAGACTCGAACAGCAGTTGCCTAGCACATGACATTGGCTTCCTACAGAAACTGTGGTAGCCCTCGCCAGCCATCCTCATGGTATTACACATTACTCACTGACTGGAGAGTGTTTAAATGCAGGAGGCAGAAACAAGGGGCGGAAGATACCATGCCACGTCAAAATAGATTTATACTCTGCCAGATGCCTACTGCAGATTATCTAGCAAACCAGTAGGACCTAGTAAGGCCCATGGATTTATGGAAAATGAATCACAACTCATCATCTCAAGATGATGGGGAGACCGGGCCATGGTAGAGGGTGGGTCTTCCTTACCAACTGTAAGTCATATTACACACTAACTACCAGAGCATGCAGGAACCCATCAACATCAACCACAAAGCAGGTTAGAATTAATCATGTTTTGGGTAAAATTTCTGAAACATTTTTTTTTAGTTTAAAGTTCTACTCCCATTATCTTAGCATGTTAAAAAAATTCATCCCATACGAGCTTACATTTTAAAGCATGTGCTGTATTTTTGAACTAATTACTCTATCTTAAATAAAACTTCAAAGATACCAAGAGCAGAAGTTACATCCAGTCATTAATTCAACTAATAATGATCCAGTATTATTGAAATTAACATACAGTTTTCCTGCTTATTAGGCATAAAAAATGTTACAAATAGCCTGTTGTTACTGCATAATGTCACACTTTTATTTATAAGTTTTCTTGGTTAATATAATTTTTCCTAAACGTCATAAAAGGGTTTTAGCTATCGTTAACACTTCATCGTTATACACAAAGACCAAAAACTACTCGGAATTGTCAAATAATATCTGGAACAAAAGCTGTGTATGACCCTCACCTGCAGCGTAATACTTGGCCATGGACGCTTGCTTGACAAAGGGCTGCCCCGCCTCCTGCAGCCGGGCAGCGTTGTAGACGAGGAGCCGAGCAGCCTCAATCTGGACCGCAACCTCTGCTATCTGGTGCTGCATCGCCTACAACATAACCACACTTTAGTCCCCATTCTCTGAGCTTCGATATGGGTGCGTCCCGTCCACCTTTGTTCTACACTCCCATTTTTCTATTCCTACACGTACGTGATAGACAACGAAATGCAGACATTTACCACAATGTTTGGGTCATTGTGGGTAAACTTTGGTCTGTCTAAATTTTACAAATTCAGCACAGTAAACCCTGTGAGCCACGGCATCTTTGCAAAATCAGCGCTCTACTACTGTTACAATTTCCAAATATAACCAGCACATACTCAGTTAAATGGGACACAATTTGTTAACTTAATTTATTTGGTATTTTGAGTGCTCCTGAACAGCAACAAGGACTTTGTAAAGGAAAACTATTCATTTGAGAATTGGGAAGGAATCTGACAAGGTCTGTATTAAGGAACCATTCCAGCATTCACCCAGAGCAATTTCAGAAAATCCTGGGAAGAAAAAAAAACGATGGCCAAACCGGGAATTGGACCCTGGTTCTCCTAAATGCGTGTCCAGGAGTTTATTTGTGTGAGCTTAATGTCTAATTGACACCAGAATTATTAGGATTGAATTAAACCTGATTGCCAGACCAGGAATTGAATCTAGGTCCTACAGAATGTGACACAATTAATGAGATGGGCACTGCTTCCACAAAAATGTCAACATATGATTAGACGCTATAGTTTTTAATCACACAGTTCTGCCTAATCTTTTTAACTTTTGACTGGAGAATGTTTAGTGTAGGTTTGTCACACATGTAGATATGGTGCAAAAAGTTTGATTAAGTGATTACTTTTTGTCCTCCTTTCTGCTTTCTATCGTACTTCGCCATCCACTAAAAGCTACCTATTTTCTCATATGGCTAAACATATTACCTGGAAAGAGTATATCTTCTTGCCGAACTGAGATCTGTCAAGTGTGTACGGAATAGTTGCATCAAAGCAACCCTCGGCCAAGCCAACCATCTGTGCTGCGATCCCAATGCGACCTTCATTTAGAAAGCCAGCAGCATATTTGTATCCTTTGCCATATTCCCCAAGAATGTTACTTTCTGGAACCTGAGGGGAAAAAAAAGTAATTGGCCATTAGCTACGCTCAACTATTGTTTGTGAGATTAATAATAACTATACAGAAATATTAACATTAATGACATAACCAAGCCAACAGTAATAAGTGATTGAACTAGTTAACTATTAATCCCAATTCATTTCCCAAAATTTGCTACTGAATATACTACAAACAAGACCATTTATAATAACATAATCATCTCAAAAAGCCCATTAACAACAGTTATTCTTGAGATGATGTTTAAAACCAAAATTTAACAAAACTGTACAATATCCACACTGGATGGATTAAACAAAATATGTATTAAAAAACAAAATTTTATGCTGCCTGCAACAGTATTATTCAACTTAGCAGTAGCACTATCTTTCCCATGCTAACAACTTACCCGCACGTTATCAAAGTGGACCATGCAGGTGCCCGATGCCCTGATTCCTAGCTTGTTCTCTTTCTTGCCAACTGTCAGGCCTGGCGTGTCCCTGTCAACCACGAAGCAGGTGATACCCTTGTAGCCCTGAGAAACAAACCACACACTAAATATATACCTTCCTTAAAAATACGACCTACTATTACTTTAATTTCTGCAATACATTTCCCAGGATATAATTTTCCTTGTGCTTGGGTGTTGTGGCATTTTCATCTTAAAGCTTTTCTCTTTTACTAGCGGAAGCACTCGACGCCTCTACAATCTGTGTAGGGCTGGTACCTGGAGCACAACAGTTCTCTTTTGGAGTTAAGGTTCTGTCGGTGCTTAATAGTGAGCTGTTAAGCACCAGTCGATGAAATTAGGTGAAGATGGAGCAGCGGTGGAATAAAGGGGTGGGGGAAGCAGGAGATCCCAGAGAAAACCCACCAAGCAGCAGCATTGTCCCGCACAATTTTCACACGCGAAAATTAGGGAGCGGCGCCGCCAGGAATCGAACCCAGTTTGCCTACGTGGAATGCGAGTAGTCTCACCACTACGGTATCTGGTTCTTTTTTGAATGCAGGTCACGTTTTACAACAGGCACTGTCCCTAATGGGGACCGTAGGTGAACCCTACGGTAATAAGTCTAGTATTAACCAAATTCTTCTTCTCACATATTTAGTTGCTCTAATCCAAATTCCTTTTTGGGCTTAAGTGTAACGTTAATTGTTTGAACTGCTACAGCATTTCATTAAAGTGTTAACTCACCTATCCCATCATATTAGCTACTGTGTCATCCAATTTACCATATACAGTACTTGTGTTGCCTTCATTGACCTAGCTTGGCTGCTGTGCAGTTTCAAACTGCCCAGTTTGATAGAACGCTGTAGATTTTTCATCCGTTGTCACTGTGCATTAACCCTAAAATAAGACATCCTAAGCCCTCTGCGAGGAAAAAGTACTTTTTCCTGCAACTGTGAATGACACATCTTCACACTTTTGATTTTTTTGTAGATGTAGGTATTTTTTTCAGTCAGTTTGATGACTAAAAAAACTTTGTCTGAGTAAACTAATAATTACTTAATGAATACTAAGTCTGTCATGTTTCCTTTCTAAATGAGTGAGTGAGAAACACACAGGCACATGTTCACACACAGAAAGGGAGAGAAACAAGAGTGAAGAGTAGGGGAGGACACATGACACATGCACACTCACAAGCGCACACACAGCTGCAATACAATTTCACACGGGGGAAAAAAAATGCAATAATCGTTGCAGGTCTATGGAACTGATATGGAATAAAAAAAATTATGATTCAACTCTGCAAATCAAAAATTTCTAGTTACAATACAATAGCTTCAAATTTTGGCAGAATCCACGTTACAACAAATCCTGAGAACTCCAAAACAAGCAATACTAACACAGTCATCACATCCCACAAAAGTGAGTTCTAATGAAAGGATTTTTCAATAACTAGTTATACTTACAGCAGATGGGTCAGCATTTGCCATGACTAAGAACAAGCCAGCAATGTCTGCGTTTGATATCCACATCTTGGAGCCATTCAATATATAGTCGCCAGAACTCTTCTTTGCCGTCGTCTTCAAGGCAAATGCATCAGAGCCTGAGTGAGGTTCCGACAGACAGAAGGAACCAACCTTCAAATAAAGAGAACATACCTACCATGAGAACTACAGCAATATGCAATTTCCACACAGCAATGTCTACTTAAACTCGCTTAACTTGATTACTATTGTTTGTATTTATCTACTTATTCACTTATTGTCTGCTTATTCAATATTCCAACAACTATAACAACACTGAAGAAACCTGATGAGCTTATACAGTACTATGAAACTTAACAATTCTGTCTACATCCTGTGGATGTCTTTAGTCTAGTAATAATCTCAGTTTATCAAAAATATATAAAAGTATGGGAATTCAAATACTCACAATGCAGTACTTGTCAACAAGCGTGCGTGCTCACACACAGAGAAGGGCGACACGTTTTCCATGTGGTTGCGCGATCGAAACATCGCGATCGCGCAACCGTGTGGAAAATGTGTCATCCTTTATGTGTGTGTCTGTCGAGAAATACTACGCTGATAGCACTTGAATTCCTGTCCTTTTACATATTTTTTTGTAGCCTAGCGGCCAAATTGTAACGTTAACTAGCATAACCTCAGTTTGTCAAACTTAACAGTAATTCGCTTAAAAATAGTTTTATACATAACGAATGAAAAAAAAAAGCCTTAAAAAGAACACCGTGCATAACCCTATAGTTAAAAAACTCTAAAATTGTCCAGCATTAGTAATAATATGCCTATGCAAGGACAATATTTTGAAACTTCTCCATTCACTGAATGCACTGAGATAAGAATACAAATATTACGTACATACAAACATTTTTTATGGATCTTATGACAAAGTAAATTTTTGCGCTGTAGGAAATTTTTTTGGTTTTTTCTTCAGATCGGTGTTAGAATGTGATTTTCCAAATGTTGACGTTCTTAGCACATTTTTATTCCTTTTTTGTTTTTTGTTCGGATGTGGGGCCCTTGTATTTTAAGCCATTTTAGTTTGTTATGCTTTTGAGTCATCAAGTTTTTGTTAGTGTTTCACAAGTCTGACCTTTTGGCTGTTAAAGAATAGTAGTGTTTTGGTGTTTGGTTTTTTAATTAAGTTTGTTTTCCAAATTGTATAACACTCGCCCACATATAGCCTGATGGCTGGGTTAGGGATTAGGATAGCCGGGGCTCTTGCGAACACGCATTGCGGCAGCGGGAAGTGCTGACCTGTATGTGGGCTGTGGCTGACCGGATGCGAGGGCACACGGCGCAAGGATGGCTGTGCGTGGCTCTAGGGCACTCAATGGGCGAGGAGTAGATAGGCTGGAGCACCGCGGGGTGAGGCGGAGGCAAAGTTAGCAAAGGTTTTCGCTGACGCCCACCTAGCAACAGCAACGCAGGAGCGTGGGTCTCTGACATGCTAGCAGTCAGGGAGACATTGTTGGTCCACAAAACGGGAAGGATGTGTGCATGAAGCAAAGGTCCACGAAGGAGCCTGCTGGGGTTCGGTGTCATGTAGTTGCAGAAAGCTGAGTGAACCTCGCTTTTTGTAGTCTATAGTAGTCGGTTCCCAGGCTCCAGCATGGATTAGAAGTAACTAAATCTTTAGAAGTGTAGTGATTTGGAACCGCGACGAGGATGAAGCTAATGTAATTAAAATAAATTACATAACTGTGTTTTTAAGGCCTGATAGTCATTATCTAAGTTCTAAAATGTTTGCAGAGTGGTCTAATTAAGACGATTGATGCGTTGACTTAAAATATGTAAGAAGTCTTTCCTTTGGTAATTTTGAACAGAGCCATAATATAGCAGTAAATGTTTTGAGGTGAAGTCATTTCAGTTAAAAAGTTGCAAGTAATACACAGTTTTTTGGTATTATTAGCTCAACAATACGATGTCTCGTTAAAGTAATGGTTTTTGTATGTTGACGAGAAGGTCCTGAGACCTACAAAGTACTTTTGTCAAGAACAAATAATATTAGTCAAATTTATTTTGAGGAAAAAAAACAAAAAAAAAACCATGAGGGTAAAATTTGATGTTCAGAAGCTCAAATCTTTTATTTAAATAGACGTGGATATCCTACCTAGTATGTGAAAGAGTGATTCTTATCCTTATATTTTTGTTATAAGACGTTAAACAGAAGATTAAATTATTTTCAGTCAGCTATCTTGTATTGATCCTTGGGTGTTGTACCTCTTCAAGGTCAAGCGAGTGCTCACAGTACAGTGATTAAGTTTTTTTTGTGCTCTACTGGTTTATGTGTTAGACCTTGGAGTTTCAGGTTGCTCCTTAATCATTCCTGTGATGGAGGAACCCCGCCCCCCCTTCCCAAGCGATAGGTAAAATTTATTGAGGTTGTTAGAAGTGTGTTATTTTATCTATTTGGCTCGTTGTTAGTGCGTGATAAGTTAAGTTGACCACATAGTTGGCAGATAGGCAGTTCTCCTCTCTTCCCCTTCCTACCTCCTTTACCTTCAACCCTCCCTCAATCACCTTTCCTTCCTTCCTTTTTCTCTCCTCCAACCCTTCCCCACTTCCCCTTTTGCACCACTTCCCCTCTGCTGTGCCAACACCAATTTGAACCCCATTTTTCCCCGCTTTGTTACAATATTGAAAATAAAGTGAAGCAGTGACTGACCGTGTTTGTGGACAGCCGTGTCAGGTACTGCTCTTTCTGCTCTGGAGTGCCAACCTTCATGATGAGCGAGTTGACAAGAGTGTTATGAATGTCAACTAGTGCAGAAACTGATGGATCAACTTTGGCAATCTCTTCCACTACAATCATGGTGGACAAGAAATTTGATCCCGTGCCCCCATATTCAGTTCCTACTTCAATGCCCATCAGCTGAAAACAAACTCACATTTAACAATGGTTGGCTACCAAATGCACACTGTGCTGCATTATCAGGAAAGAAAAAGAAAAAGAAAAAAAAAACATCAAATATCAAGCAAAATTATACAACTACAATAATTACAAATTTTTTTTACATACAGTATATATAGTTCACATTTCCATTTTAAATGGCTCTTCAATAAATTACACAAAAATTAACTTGCGTTCCAAGTGACGTGCTGTGGATAAGAGCTCATTCCTATTTTATGATGTAGCAACAATTATGAGCAATATGGGGATTCATATGTTTTAAATCACACACGTACCATCTGAAAGAAAGATTCATTGAGAAAATATGATCTTTCAGGGGGCAAGACTATTAACATTTAAAATTTTTTTTAAATTCTCACTATAGTTGTTTTCACATCAGTTTATGGAAATATAACTCACTTCAAAAGATTCTGACACTTCTGAAACAGGATCAAGTCTATTTAATTCTCTTTATTACACATGGGAAAATAATACATGCAGTTCATCACTGGCAACTTCTAGTAAACCTGTTCAGCATCATGTGGTACACTCACTCAAGTTATGCACAGCAAACACCGAAGAGTAAATACAGTAGACAGTTTAAGTATTTTCTCTAGTTAATACGTTACGGCACAAAAAACATTTTTAAATGTGAAAAACAAATTTATTGTTTTGAAAATTTCAAGGTGTACTTTGTTATGAAGTTATCAGACATTATTAAAACAACCTGATAAAAACGGTACTCTGTGTGATGCAATACCGTACTTAAGTATACAAGCACAATAGTATCGCACTGGATGAGAAAACATATACGTGCCAGATTTTTAAACTCTTGACTTGAAAGAGTAACGCCATATTTGTAAACACTGTTTTAGCAGTACAGTCTTTTAGTTACTAGGATTTTAGTAGAGCTGTACTGTAAGAGAAACAAAAATACCAAAACCTAAGGGTTCAAATTTTGCAAACAGCTTATTTTGCTGGCTTGGTTCTTATGTCAGTTAACTAGTGAAGGCAAACCTCATGTCATCCCTAAATATGATTGCAAACATTGCACAAGGAGCATGCAAAATGAACTAGTTTGTGTCCATTATAATACATTAGAAGTTTGCAAAGAATTACTACACTGAAGAGCCAAAAAAACTGGTATAGCCGTGCGTATGCAAATAACAGAGGTATGGAACCAATCAGAGTAACGCGATGCTGTCGGCAGTTAGATCGGTTACTGTTGCTACAATGGCAGGTCATCAAGATTTAAGTGAGTTTGAGCGTGGTGTTGTAGTCGGCACACGAGAGATGGGACACAGCATGTCCGAGGTAGCGATAACATTTGGATGTCCGCGTACAACCATTTCACGAGTGTACCGTGAATATCGGGAATCCGGTAAAACATCACATCTTTGACATCGCTGCGGCCGGAAAAAGACTGTGAAAGAACGGNGGGGGGGGGGACACGATATTAGGCAGGTGTACCAGTTTTTTTTGGCTCTTCAGTGTATTACTTTGTGCACTGCAATCATTATAAATACAGTATATTATGAAAGACACAAGCAAAACTGGTTTCAGATGGTATTATATTACATTTTTTAATACATTTACTACTCTTTCATACATCAAAAGAACCTCTGTTAAGTAATGCGCAAATTCTGCACCACAGCATGTCTGCTGGACCTAACATAATGACGTAATTGCTCCGAGCATGCTGCACGGTGACGGTAATGGAGGGAGTGCTTGCTGGTAGGCGCGGCAAGCGAAGGTCAAGGGGGCAGGTTTTACTCTGGGAAGTAATCTTTTACAGGCAGTTATGACTGTTTATAGGCTGTTAATGGTTGGTTGAGCCCTTTTGAAAGTCCTGCTTAGACTCTATTTTTTTTTATCCTGTCATACGTAAAATCTACATTGTAGTGGCCCTCATAACTTTATTCATGCACCCTCCAAGTGAAAATGTGCAGAATTGTTAATAATGCCAATGTGTCATTGATATGAAAGTTTGTATTGAAATATGCATGACACAAGGAATACTGACCACAAGGGTCATTACATTTAAACATTACATGAACAGTAAAACGTCAAACCTTGGAACTATTTTTTAATAATATGCCACCAACTGAGAGCCTGCATATATGTAGTAGTTGGGAACAGTGATTTTCTTTTCAAATGTTTGTTTCCAAAGTACCAACTTACTGTGAGCAGTCTATGAAATTCTATGCTAGGATTAACCCAGACAAAAGTACGTACAAAGTTCCTGTAGTTGGATGTAAAGGAGAATCGACCTTCAAAATCATGTGCTTTGGGCTGTTTGTTTTAGATAGTTTATAATAGTTTATTAAATTAAATAAACCCAACCGATTGTTTAAACTTGTGCACAAGAGAACCACCACACTTTTGGTACCATTTTACAAAAAAAAAAAAAAAAAAATTACAGAAATATTTCTATATAATTTATAAGGGCAGTAAAAGTAATCATATGTTAATTACATGCAAATAATTAAAAAGGAGAAAAATCTAAACAATATTTTACCACATTTTTGCAAAAAAAAAAGTCTTACTGTTCTGAAAAATTTGTAATATTGCATACATAATATTAATAATACTTNAGTCTTACTGTTCTGAAAAATTTGTAATATTGCATACATAATATTAATAATACTTTATATTAGGAAACCATTTTGTATAATTAGTGTGAGATTCCTTCTCCACTACCCCTAATACTATAAATACTGCATATAATCAACACCACACTTTTAATTTGAGCACACAGTTTTATGAATGTACCTACTAGAAAACCTACTTTATAAAATTATATGTCAGTCTAATATAAAGAGACATTCCCCACTGTTATGCATAAGAGAAAAGAGTCAAAGAGAGAAATGTACAAGTAAACAAAGCAGTATTGTATCCTGTGAAAAGATTTGTAATTTCTGCCTACCCATTTCCACTTGAAAATAAATACGTGAACAAAGCAGTATCGTTATTAGAGACCAGGAAATTTCGCAGATTCATTTGGCAACAAGCTAGACTCCACAACACTTTGTGTACTAGAATCTCAGTTAGTTGTTCATTGGCTGCTGCTTCAGTTTAACCACTGACTATGTAACACAGTATTCGGTCCTTGTGTTCCNCTCAGTTAGTTGTTCATTGGCTGCTGCTTCAGTTTAACCACTGACTATGTAACACAGTATTCGGTCCTTGTGTTCCCTATTAGTTCTTGTTGTTGGTCGAAAGTCGTCCGGGGCGTGTCCAACAAACTGTGGTCCAATAGAAGTCAAACTTCATGGTACATGCAGATAAAGTTTAACTTGTCCTTAAATTAACTCACAAAATTTCCGTATCTCTATCATTATCTTACACCAGTGCTGCCACGGACAAATTGTAATATCGCAAGCATCAGTTTTGGCGACTAGAAATTACAGCTCGGCTTTACTCATTCGGTAGACACATGAAACTTAAATAAAAGCGCCATATTAAAAACAAAATAAAAGCATTCAAGTCCCGGATTATTTCCTCTGTATTTTTATTTAAAGTACACAAAAAAAAATCTTCCATTAATGCAGAGTCACAAACAATCAGCTTAACGAGCCAGTCGAAACAGAACAGCGCCGCAGAGTTCATTAATTATTCATATCACTCAAAACTTGCATCATGAAATAAAATTACAAAGGCAGGAAGGACATCAGTTCCCTCCTGTCACCCCAATGACCTCCCACACCGGCTGAAATAATTAAGTAGAATTAGGTTGTTTTCCGAAAATTGAAGTTAAAAAAAAAGAAGTAAATGCCACGGGTGCTTGCCGGTGTGGGGGAAATTTGCCACGTTCGACAAGTCTTAACCAAATATCCCGNAAGAAGTAAATGCCACGGGTGCTTGCCGGTGTGGGGGAAATTTGCCACGTTCGACAAGTCTTAACCAAATATCCCGATTAAATTAATTTAACTGCATCATTACAATACATTCACTGACTTTCCAGCACTGAGTCACCCGATACACAAAATCTGCAGTATGGAGTCTATAGTAATTTGTCCCTAAAACAGGTACCTAAGCACAAACTGTTATTAATTACCTAAATGACTGCATAAGTGACAATACTTATGCAACTGATTTACGTGACTGATAAAGACAATATTGCAGCACAACATAGTGTATCTAACACACAAGATAACACATTGACAGTGGGCTTCCCTACTAAAACGAGAACCACGTATCACAGTCAAAATTTTTTTTAAGTAATTCACATTACAAAAATCAAATCAGCTTTTAAAATACGCCCCAGTTCGATGTACAAATAAAAAGCCATTCAAAACAAATCTGCCCACACAAAAAAAAAGATTCTGTGACTTGTACCATATAAATTTGCTACAGTGCAATTTGTTACAAAAGCAGCATGCAAAATTTATGAACGTGTGTTGCACAGCGGAGACAGGGGAAGACAAACGCAAACTGTAAAACACACTGACAAACGGGTTCAACTAGAGTTACACTATTTCTACTGTACTGGCCAAATAAACTCCACTACACAGTCATACTAATTCTACGGTGCTGGTTATACAAACTCCCAGTTTGTTGAAGAAGGTAATGTACTAATAAAGGTTACTTGAACACGTACACACATGATGGGATGTCCCTACCTNAAGAAGTAAATGCCACGGGTGCTTGCCGGTGTGGGGGAAATTTGCCACGTTCGACAAGTCTTAACCAAATATCCCGTATTAAATTAATTTAACTGCATCATTACAATACATTCACTGCCTTTCCAGCACTGAGTCACCCGATACACAAAATCTGCAGTATGGAGTCTCTAGTAATTTGTCCCTAAAACAGGTACCTGTGCACAAACTGTTGTTAATTACCTAAATGACTGCATAAGTGACAATACTTATGAAACTGATTTACGTGACTGATAAAGACAATATTGCAGCACAACATAGTGTATCTAACACACAAGATAACACAATGACAGTGGGCTTCCCTACTAAAACGAGAATCAAGTATCACAGTCAGAAAATTTTTTTAAGTAATTCACATTACAAAAATCAAATCAGCTTTTAAAATACGGCCCAGTTCGATGTACAAAAGAAAGCCATTCAAAACAAATCTGCCCACACAAAAAAAAAGATTCTGTGACTTGCACCATATAAATTTGCTACAGTGCAATTTGTTACAAAAGCAGCATGCAAAATTTATGAACGTGTGTTGTACAGCGGAGACAGGGGAAGACAAACGCAAACTGTAAAACACACTGACAAACGGGTTCAACTAGAGTTACACTATTTCTACTGTACTGGCCAAATAAACTCCACTACACAGTCATACTAATTCTACGGTGCTGGTTATACAAACTTCCAGTTTGTTGAAGAAGGTAATGTACTAATAAAGGTTACTTGAACACGTACACACATGATGGGATGTCCCTACCTGACAAATGCGAGATTTTTTTCAACACATGCTATTTACTTCAAAACAGACAGGGCTGTCATTACTGCACTTTTAGCCACGTAACTACACAGCAATCTGGCAGTAATATCAAAATTTTGATCCCTTTGAACAGAAGACAATCATCAGTTACTTATTGCATTTGAATTCAAACATTTCAACAAAATATTTAAAGTGAAACTGACCCCATTTTCAAACAAAGTTTTAACAAGACCAGGATCAAACTCAGACTCTTCTTCCATTTTGTTCACGAGAGGTGCAATTTCCTGGGCTGCCAGCTTTGAAACTGAAAATAAAAAGAATATAAACAGGAAATACTACATGGCTTAATGTAGTAACTCTGAACACACAGTACATTCATTAACAACAGTCATAGCATGTAACCATTATAAAGTAGTTAAATGAACAATTTATTAAACTTCTTTGGGGCTGATATGTCATGCAGTAGCTAAATGGAGATTTTAACAACAAAAGCTAAATAAGAATTATTTCTTCGACAACCCACTGTCACACCACCGAGATGGCAAGTGTTGGAACACTGTGCTTCAACCTTGCATCCGATTATGTTTCCCTCCTTCAATTAAAGCAGGAATATTAAAATTATTTATATCAAAGATACCAACTAAACTGTCTTCCTGATAATGATTTTAGTACATGAAAAAATAGAACAATAGTAGCACCGTCATACATTGTAGCTTGCCTGGCGCACTGAACCTTGATGTTTGTACATACTGTCATCAAATACCTACTATCCTGATTCTTGAAGTATATTTTATATTTAAACACTAAATAGCACAGAAAATACACTATTGTTTGTGAAAATTGCAACATCCAGAAAGAATAGCTCGAATGAATCCAAACTCGGAGAATGTGTAGAAAAGTACACCAGCAATAACTGATTACGATTGCAGAGAGATGGCATACATGTACGCCCAGCAGCGCCGTCTCATGTGTGACCGGAAAAGTCAGTGTTATGCCAAGCACAGCCAGTGAAGAGCCGTCAAACAAAGAGAAAGCAAGTGCCAGTATGCCTTGCCAACGTCAAAGGGTGCTATATCAGCATGTGAGCGAGTTTGAATGGGGCAGAATGATTGGTCCCCGGGAAATGGGTTTTCCATACCGTGACATTTCGGCTCGTACAGGGCATGCTGCTATGACAGTGATGAGTGTGTGGAACCAGTGGATAGAAGAGGGTCGTATGCATCAACGAGCGGGTACTGGGCCACGCAAGGTGACCACAGCATGGAATGACTGCAATCTTGTCCACATGGCCGTAACGGACAGTTCAGCCTCGCTCAATGTGTTGGCTCAACACTGGAGAACTGCAACGGGTGCGGACCTGCCTGCGTCGACGGTTTGACACTGTCTGCATTCATTGTCCAGAAACCCCTAACGCCTCAGACTGCAATGGGCATGTGAACCCCGTCAATGGCGTGCTGAGTGGTGAAATGTAGTGTTTTCCGACGAGTCCTGCTTCAACCTGTCCTACAGTGATGGCCGCATACATGTTAGACGATACCATGGTGATCACAATCTAGCAGTATGCATTGTGGAGCGGCATAGCAGACAAACGCCAAGTGTGATAGTGTGGGGCACCATTGGATACAGCATGCGATCACAACTCCCACGTATTGGGTGAATTTGAACAGCTACCGCTACATCAGGGAGGTTTTAGAACCTGAGGTTCAACCCCTCCTTCATGCAACTCCACATGCACATAATTTACCTCACTCCAAGTTTTATCAGTTTTAAGTTTAAAATCTTTATTCAACATACTTCTTTTTGTATCCAAAAACTACCAGTTCTTATTGTCTTTCTTCCAAATTTCAAAAACTTCAACAGCCTCATCTTTGGCTAAATTTAAATCTTCCTCTATACAAATACTTTTATTCCACCATCAAGCAGGACGTGAATGTTCAGAAGTACGTCTCCCCACAGTCACATTTATCATCACTAAATTACCTTTCACTTCTACATCAACACACTCTTGTTCTTAGATGACTCAAAACAAATCTTCCTATTCAACATGGTAAAACCAAATCATTACATGCATTAGCAATCCAAGGAATGTTAGGACTGTAAATAAGACTACATTAATTTGTGTAAAGACAACATTTTTCTTTATCTCAACAAAGGACCTCTTGTCAATAACATGTTGCTTACAAGACCAATTTATACATTTATCTTTGTTACTAAAAATGCAAAAAGAAGAAAGCACAAATGACAATTTTTTTAGATAAGGGAAGGGGGCTATAGTTGCCATAATCACTATTGCAGCATGCGCTCATGTGACAGAAGTTAAACTCGTGATGGCTCAAGCATAGCACCTAACACGACTCAATTCATGAACTCCATGTGGTCACACGATTCAAAACTAACTAGTGAAAAAATATATTATTTTTAACCTCTTGTACATAAACCTACAACATAAAAAAAATTGACAACACAAACTTAATTTGCTACTGCAATATGAGATTTACTCCAGCAAACGATTTTATCATGTGCGCTATTAGTTGCATATTACTTTTATATGTACGGATTAGACACTGAAATGCCAAAATTCACAGGATGCCAGTATGTAAAGTTTGGTGGCGCCACCAAATCATTACGTCTTGAAGTGTCCAGACCTATCAGTTGCACTCGACATAGCATCAGTGAATGTGTGATGGTCACGGCATTGCATTGCAGCACTTCATGGATCTCGCGTACCACAACAGCGATGGGATATTCCAGCAGGATAAGGCACTGTTACACCGGGCCAGGTTTTCCATAACTGGTTCGAGGAGCTTTCTGGAGTGTTTCAACGACTCGTTTGCCCAACACGAACCCCTTGAACATTTATGGGACGTGGTAAGGAGGTCCATTCACACCAAAGATCCTGCACCTACAAATAGCAAGAAGCTGTGGGTAGCTTATCCAGAAGGCATGGGTCAACATCCCTCCACAGGTGACGTCGTCGTCCACCACCACGCCCACGACAACGACGAACACCACCACCACCACCACCACCGTAGTGTATTATATGTGCATGCACGTGAGAGATGTGTTTGTGAGAGAGAATGGGATGGGAAAAGGAGAGAACTTTATTCCATTTCCTGTGAAACTCAAAATGAATACCTTATCTCTTAACATTCAATTTTTGAAGTCCAGGAACTGCCACCTTGGCAAGCTACGTAGGGCAAAACACACACGGCAGTTTCCCAATGGTCTCAACAATATTCAGAGCAGAAATAAATTTCCTTGTTCATAAAAATTAAATTCAACTCTGCAAGTATAATGTACAGAAGGTCTAAATTATATAAAGGATAATAAATATACGTTTTCATGTAGTGTTTTACTTCAAAATTATGTTTTCTTATTTATTTCAAATATTTAAGAAGAAAAGAAATAGTATGTATTGACTGATGAAATTATTAGATAACATTAACTATGTGAGTGCAACAGAAAATCAATGTAGAAATCGAAATACCACAATCCTGACAATACTTTTTAAAATGAAAAAAAGAAAGAAATAAAATCTTAGAAATTTAAAATAGTGCTGCTTCAAAAATTTATCTTTAAAATAAAGTTTGAAAAATGAAATCATTATAGACTGTCTCGCGCAACTGCAATGAAATAAATAATCCAGTTTATATGCTCCATTAAGAAATAATCTTCAACAGTTGTCCAAATTCAATTCAAAATGTTCTCAAATATTTTTAGGTCTCTCAGGGTTCATAAATTAAAATTTTGGAGTTAGCATCAATAAGCAGAGCGACAAACCACTGGTTTGCTTTTCTTAATACAAATTAGGAATAATTATCTTTAAAATTCTTACAGATGCCAAAGTTCGTACTGATTTTAAAATAAATTGTGTCCAATAACAGATGGATGAGCACCTCCGGCTTGGATAAAGACTCAGGAGCGTCACCTTACTAGGGTTGGCGTCATACCCAATGCAAATAGAGCCTGGCGCTAAGCGGCACCTCTACGTCTGATGGCAGGAACAACTAAAAAATTAACTGGAATCCTAAGAATCTCGGCCCTCTTCTTAACTTGACCAAATTGTCCTGTCATAACAAACTCCTGGGACCAAAAATTCCAACCTATATTACGGTGGCGCAGGGGATTTCCGGCGCAATTAAAACAACTTCCGGAAACTATCTATTCTCTCAACACTATCAAAATACTACTTCCAGTGATGCGAAAAAAATTTACGAGAAACACAAATTACAATTACAATAAAAGTGAGAAAAAAATAATTACACTAAAAAAATTATGAAATTAATTTAACACAAATTTACTTTTTGAGATTTTTAGGATAAAATTCCACAATACCATAGTCATTAAATAAAATGGATGAGTGAAGAACAAAAATTATTTAGTGACTATCAAATACTGAAAAATAAACTGTTTGGGCAAAAATTAAAATTACGAGAAAATGTAAACAAATCAATTAAATCATAGTCAAAAACAAACATTACGCGTTAATAGTAACAAAAAAATAAATACTAATTTTATATAACTGCTATAGGTGTTTTGTCCACACGTGGAATCAATGCTATCAGTTGCTGCTCTTCGCCGAGCTAGAGCTGAGTTGATAGCCTGTCACCTGCATCATTGCCACGTGAGGTTAGATGTTTACTTCAGCTCCTCTTTTCCTTATCAGTGTGATAAGCCACGCAGCTCCATTTTAATAATTGCCAATCAATTCAGCTACAAGTAGATATTTTAACAAGGACTTATCTTCGTTGTACTTGTGTGGCGTGTGAACTCACAAATAATAAAATTTGTAGCGTGAAAGGAAAAGAGAATTTTAAATGAATAATTATGCAGAAATTTGTCGGACATGCGAGTGATGCATAGTAAAATTCCTACTACGTTACTTATGTCTTCTTTGCTCGTGGCGCCTGGCTACGTGATAATGACGTCACGCGAATCGGCTTACCTTATAAATATTCTGAACATGGGAAAATGCTAATTTCTTACAAAAGCAAAGTAAGAATGACTGATTCTTAAACAAGTCAGGTAAGTACTTTGTATGAAGGTTTTGAATTCTTAGCATTGACCATTAAAGGCTTTGAAATTATGTAAGTACATATTACTCTTTTGCATGAAAACACAGACAAGGCAATTTGCATACCATTTGTATGACAATGAAACTCTCAAACACAATACAACCTTGAGAAATGAGATACAACTACTTTTAATATTACACAAACAAAGCCATTCATATGCAGTGTGAGTAATTGTAGTTTATTGCCAAAATAAAAATAAGTGTCAAAAATGGTGAATTCAAGGATAAAGTAAAAATTATTAAGTACAGAAAAATCCAGAAATATTAATCCAATCCATTAACAAAAATTGCTGTCATTCAAATATAAAAATTAATCTTTCAAAACAGCTGAAGACTAAATCACCTCTCAAAATTCAGCAAGCAAAACTGGTAATTTGCATGAGAAAATAAGGTTGCACTGGCTCATTAATTATGCGAACCTTGAATTATGATTCTAGGTTCATGATAATGCACTGCTATTTAGCTAGAGATTCTGTCTGCTGTCTTCTAGGAAATATTCGGCACAAATTTTATGCCCTTCATTTAAATCAGAAAAAATAATTTAAAATTACAAATGCACTCTCTTAAAGATTTTAATAAAAATTTTTAAATCCAAAGTTTAGAAATATAGTAGCTTTCAAAAATACTGAACCATACTCAATGTAAACCATACCCTTATGGTACTGTCGGAGAAGGCAGCTCTTGTAATTTGACGTACTTCAAAAACTACGGCAATGAGTCTTGGGTCTCTTCTTATCATGGCCCGTATATTGAATGATACTAGGCGCCTCTCTAACACCTTTCCTAGCATTACGGTGGGCGGTATATGCATAAAAGTTACGATGTACCACTTTCCATGGCGTCTATGGGGAGAGTCCTTGATCAAAAGGGTTTGCACGGGGATGCAAAGATCTCACTTCCTGAGATGTGACACTTATCAAAACAGTAATTTAATGCATTCCTCTGTGTTGAAACTGCTTGATTAAACCAGGATAAGTGCAAAGAGGAAACGAATACCAATATAATTAACACTTCCAGAGATAATTGAGCTCGGTTCACACAGCAAACTAAATGAAAGAAATAGAACAGACATTGAATGAAATTAAACCAAAATAAATAAATAAAAGTAAGAGGTGATGTCTTGAATTATAATTCTAGCAATACCCGAGGATAAGGCCTCAACATTACGTTTAAAATAAATAAACTGAAACACAAACAAATAACTTTAAATGCTGAAATCGCTATACTGCCAAATGTAACTATTGCTCACCTATGCAGCTGTATCAATTTTCTTTATAATTACAGGTTTCTCTTCAGAACTACCATCTCATGTACACAGGCACATTACTTATACAGTGAAAACTTGTGAGTAAAAACCTCTAATACAAAGTTGTAATGATGCAGTATTCTTAATTTTTGGGAATGGGACACATGTTTCATTTTCTTAAGCTTTGCTAAGCCTCGTAATGTTTTATCGGTATTCAAAATTAAAGCTGTGGTGGTTCGTTTCCCGTGATAGTAAGTTTATCTGGCATACGGGTGCTATTTTACGTTTATCAGGCGTCTGTTTACAGTTTCGTTTTGAACATCGTAGTTTTCAGTTTTTGTGAAGCGTCCACATTATTTAGAAACTTTCAGGCTGCGTCGTACAAATTTTATACGAGAAGTTCGTTTATCTGTATGTTGACGGCGCAGTCTTAGTTCCTACAACGCAGTTTGGATGACGCTGCTGGCAGATGCCGGATGCCGTGCCCTTATCTTAGGAGAAGGGGGCGATAGGCCTGCATTATAAATACTCGGGGGGTCTATCGCCTAAAAAAGAAAAGTAACCAACTGTCGGAGAAGACGCATTGGGCGTTAAGAACTTCACCCACACCGGCAAGCACCCGTGACCGTTAAATCTTTTATCAATACATTTCTTTTCGGCTTGAACTATTCAATTCTATCAAATTATTTCCGCCGCTGTGGGACGTCACTAGGGTGCCAGGAGGGAACGAACATCCCTCCTGCCTTCGTAACTTCGTCTTGCGATGCAAGTTTTTGAGACATGAATAATTTGTAAACGACTGTGGCGCCGTCTGCAGACACTTGTCTGCTTATCTGTGAACGGTTCGTACTCTGCATACCTGAACTTCGTATGTGAACTGTGTCACTAAAAAGATAAATAAAGTATAGAACAAATACTCCGGAACTTGACTTTATTTCATATTTAATTGGGGTCCATTTTACTGAGTCTCGTGTACTATCTCTGAGCTAGCAGTGGCAACTTAAAGTCGGCAGTGTAACTGTGTGCGTCCAATGTTACAAAGTTGTCATTAATATCAATAATTTTGTCTTCTTACTTCTCAATATTCAATTCCACACATCATACCAAAAACAGTCTAACACAAACACAAATCAATCTTTGGAACTGTGAATCAAAGAAGGAATCAGAATCAAGAAACAAGAAGTATTGGAATTGAAATGTTAGTAATTTTAAAGGGCACGACTATAAAGTGAAGGTGTGCTGCCCAGTCTTTATTAAGAGGGAAGGCTCTATCAGCCTTTTCAACCCCCACCAATAAAGAGCATGGTTCCCACCCACCTTTCTCCTGTAGCATTTTCTATTAACGCATGAATAAGTTAAAACTGCTATTGTCGAGAGCTGCATATGCCAGGTTTTCTTTCTCCTTTCTTAGTTAAGGGTCTGCATCTCTCTGCTGTGATGCATGCCTTCTCGCATGGCTTCCCTTCCTCGTAGGCATACGGGGCTCAGACCCGAGACAAACTTAGGTCCCGTCCCTACCTCGGAAATAAGCCTAAAACTTAGATTAGGGCAAATTAGAAGAAAACAAACACTTTCCGTACCAGTCTCTTTCATCATCTGCTCTTCATCGGTGAACTGTGTAAGGGGAGCCAGCCCCCGGAGTGCGCTGCTAGTGCTCAGACACTTGCACGCCTGGGCACGCATGTTGTGTGGTGCCGTCCAGTTCCGCCCACGCCACAGCTTCTGGCTCCATTTCCTGCTTAGCTGCAGGACACGATCAACAGGTTGCATTGGACAGGAGAATATAAACAACGTTTGATTTCTTTTTGCAGCACAGTAAGCATTCAAAGCATTTGCAGATGCGACAGCATCTGCAAACTGTTATCTAGAACGTGTTCCATTCCTTGCATGAGCACAGTAACAAAAAAAAACTCACAAAATGTTGTTCCATTCCCAAATGAAAGTATCAATGCGCTGTGAAAATGAGAGAAAAAAAGGNGGAGGGGGGGAAGAAGACCGGCAGAGGGGAAGCATTCTCATGCAGGTTGACTACAAAACAAGAAAACAAACTGCTGTATGCAACGCACCTACCAAACAATGCACACTATTCCCACATTCTATTTACATATTAAATGAGCCTCAAAAAAAAAAAATTCAACGAAACTGAGATTTTAATATATTTAAAATGATTCAAGTATTAAGTACGTATCCATAAAACAATAACTGCCAATTTTTTAAAAATATTATTTATTGACACACAACTTTTCATGTGCCCTTTTACAGTTGAAAAGAAAATTTACTCTTCATGTTGGGTGCACTGGTTTAAATCAACATTTTTATAATCATGACAAGCTGTTCATAAATTAATTAATGAAACAGTGGACGACAATATCTATGCACTTTAAAAGGTAAGAAACAAATAATATTTAGTTAGGTCTTGACAATGCAGCACCCAATGCATAAAGCTGAGACGTTAACCCTTAGTAATGACTCAGCCTTACAGTAAAAGTGAGGTTAAGTGCACTCTCATTCCATGTACTGTATTGTTTGAACATTAGAGTTGCCTTTATCTGATGTAAAGGATGTTACACTACGGTTGTTAACAGATGATAATTTAAACATTTTTAAATGGTAGATGAATAAGAGAGTAAGAATAAAATTATTACAATGCTTAGCTTGGAAAACAAGTTAAAAGGAAGGAGGATTTTCTATGAGTTGTGAGATTAAATAGCCTAAATATTTTACAAAAACTCGCATGAACTTATGTGACCTCATGTTATGAAGTGATTGTTAGCTGTTAAAATAGTGACTGATCTTTAAACTTGCCCATGTTACAACAGTGTGTACACAAAAATGTTAACACAACAATTTACTAAAATTTTTTCATCTTTTGTTTAAAAATTTTTTTTTCTGTGTGGTTCAGTCTTGTATGAGCACCTAATAAGAATATTGATACATATTAGGCTATTTATTTGATTTTCGAGATAAATATCTCTGCTGATTAAAACCTGAAATAAGTACTAGGCAGTTCGTATTCACTTCAGTAAACATTACATTTTGTATCAAAGTAACCATATTATTTAAAGATCACATCATCATATTTTGAAACTTTTTCAATTTATGAGGATTATAGAATGTGCAATTTTAGGAATATTATTATTTTTATCTACTTGATATAATTACTAAATAAAATGCTAATATCTAACAGTTTGCTCACAGCATAATTTGCTTTAAAATGTGCTACCCATTAGAATGGAATACGTAGTTGTTTTATAGATACATGCCAAAGCTAATTAAAGACACTTCTACTAGAGATCTTTTAATATCCCAGCCTGACGTTCTGTATATTTCCGCCTACAATTTGTGCCAGAGGGAAATCTGTGTGCAACGCACAACTTCCTTCCACACATTGTAAAGGAAACAGATGTTGAGCTCACAAACCAATCTTTAGTTCAAAACACACAAAAAATAATATTTTTTCTTAATAAAAAAAAAAGCACAAATATTTTGAAAATACCAATCTTGTGCTCCTCTAAAACGCAGATAAAATAGTTCTTCGAAATATTTCATTGCATGTACAATAACATAAATCACATTTCAGCCTCGCTTACCAAGCCGTTGTTTTATTAAAACTATAAATACCTACTGTTCAGATCCAAGTCTCAATTTATTCTTGCCAATTTAGCTTTCAGTTTTCTCCGTTCTGAAATTATGAAAGAAACGATAGGTACTTAATGACCTATCCGCATATCAACACGGCAAGCTTCGCAAAAGCCAAATATGCAACATTCATACTTCTCGAACATTTCACATCAGATTTAGAAGACTGCATTTCAAGTTTTGTGTGAAATTAAAATAAACAAATGCTGTGAACGAGTTTCCGATTGAGAATAAATTATGTAGTGTTTTTGTCGGGCGTATGTGTGATGCAAAGCAGAATTACCAAGATGCCTCTTAATTTCTCCTTGCTCGCTGTGGCTAGCTGATGCGCGATGACGCAAAGCAAAGCGGCTTCCCTTTGCGTAACTCTTAGCTTGGGAAAAATACTTTTGCCTTGTAAATACAATGAAATAATGTCAGAATATTTAGATCCAAACCAGTTAAGTAATTAAAGTGGATGGTCAGACACACTAGCAGTAACCCATAATGAAAATCTTTAATATGCGTAGACACATAACACTTCAGACATACATGCAAAGACAAAACAAATTTCCATACTATTTGCATGGGAAGCACTGAAAACAGAAAATACCCTTGGAAATAAAAGGATCAAACTACTTACTATGACTACAAAAAGCATCAGTTTCTCAATGATGTGTGTAAGAAATGAAGTTTTATTTGCAGAAAGAATTACCTGTAAAAATTGAATTAATCCGCTCAGAAAAATTGCTGTTATTAAATGAAAATTTAATTGAGAGATATTGGTAAAACTAAATCACCTCACTAAAACTCATCAAGCAAAATAAGCAATTTGCTTAAGTAATAAAGTGTTAAATTGGTTCAAAATTGATCTCAATAAATTAATCTTGGTAGAAAAATTCATCTTTGATGGGCTGTAGAACATGTGACCTCATCTACTGGCTTCTGGTTAATGTTCATTAAAATAATTACACCCTTCATTAAAAATTCAGAGAATAATTTTAAGTTCAACGTATCTCTCTTGAATGAAAATAATTTAGTAGTAGAAAACTGTTCAAAAATAATTGCCGTGCAAATGATAACATTTCGTTACAATTGCAGTTTCATACCCATAGATCATACTTATTCAGTAGAGATGGTGCAGACGGCAGCTCGCACAGATTCGTAGCACTTCAAAACTATAATTAATGCGTTCTGGGCCTCTTCTGCAACATGCCCGGCATATTTAAGCACTAAGGCACCTCTCAACTCCTTCCCATTCTTACATTGGGCGGTCAAAGCAAAATTAATTAAATTTTTGCAGGAACAAATCTTACGTCACACTACTGCATGTCGTCTAGGCTGACATTGTATAACAAAGGGTTTCCCACAATGCTAATTAAAAATGGGAAAATTCCAGATGAGTCACTTCCTAAGACATAATAACACTATCTTACCAGCAATGTAATTAGATTCATTTCTCCAAGGCAAATCTTGATTGATAACACCAGTTGAAGTGCAAAGAGAAAATGACAATAAAACAATTACCACTTCCAAAAATAAGTCAGACCAGTTAACATAGCAAAATAAAAGATAATAAATATAATTGTCAAAATACATGAAACTGTAAACAAATAAAATTATAATTTTGAGGTCATGTCCTGAAATATAACTCTAGCTATTCCTTATGGCAGGGGCTTGAAAATTACGGTAAAAAAAAAAATCAAATATCCTGCTCAAAACAAAATAAAACGTATACAAATAACTTTAAATGCTGGTATCTCTATACAGCTCAGTCCTTATTCTTGAAAATTACCTTTGGTCCATATTGTTTGGTAACTGCATGGTGTTCCAAAGTTACCTGCAAAAATGGGTGACTAGCCTAATTAAGCTATGAAAGGTGACCATTTGACCAACCACATGTTAAAATATTCACAATCTCAGTTTCATGAAACACAATTCCGATTTTTGTCGCTCCATCTCAAGTCCTGATATTTTTACATTCATGCATTTCAACTTTAGGTTTTTCAATGCCACATATATACTTCCCCTAATTTTTTTTATAAGGAATCACCTCCCAGAGTTTGGCACATGACTTCTGGACAACTTGAATATATCACATTTTATAATATAAAATTAACGTTACTTGTGATATCTGTATATTATTATGTGTTTTAACTATGTTTTTGCTTGATATCCAATAAGAATTGGAATAAGAAAAAGGTGAATAATAAACTCACCATCTACTGTAAAACTAATGCACTGTCCTGAATACGAACCTTGGACAAAGGCTTATACAGCTAAGCGTCTTTTTCACTCCTAGTCATATACTGATACTTTTAAATTATGTAGCATAACCTGAATATTCAAGGACGTTTCAAGGCCTTGGAACAAGTAAAACCTGAAATTAAATAATACCAATTCTGTACGTCTGTAGTAATTATGCATAATTTATTTGCACAAGTAGTGAAAAAACAAATTGCTAGGCAAGTTTCTAGTGTGTCAATGTGAATTTTAACCTTTGCCATAATACTGTGCACAATACGTTCTGCTGGACCTCAAGAGAAACAAACCTTGACACTGACAAGGTCATGTGGCCTAACTGGTTGACTTTTATTTATGTGTAATTTACTCATTTTGCAGATATTACACATAGGGAAGCAAACTAAGGATGCAGTTCTTACATACACATTCTACAATATCCAATGGAATGATTAAATCAGTTGTTTTTTCACGTCTTTTCACAACTTTTTTTTTTTTCTTTAAGAAATACGTTTTAAGCCTACAATCTTAATAATAGCACACCAGTTCTTTATAAATGCCCTTTTGGATAATAAATACTTTTGCAAAACTAAAAATATGTTTTGTTTAACCCCAGCAATTTCGTCAAGCATAAAACTATATCGTTTCTTTCTCACCATTTTTTTATAACAATTTTTGGGAATAACTATACACGTGAAGCCTTTACAAGTCGTCACATTTAATTTGCGCACAAAAAATCATAATCTGATATTTTACTTCCAGCGATGTCTCGAAAAGCATTGTTGACGTCAATATGATCATGTTATCTCCATACGTATTCACTTTTCTTTAACGGATTTGTGTTTGTAAATTATTTTATATGTTGTTTTAAGTATAACTCGTGACATAATATATTAGTGTACAAAATATAACACATTAATAATAACATCGATACAAGGCAATTCATGTAAGAGTCCTAATAATGTAGCAATTTAAGCGCGATTCAAAAGTGCAAACCTGAAATACAATCAATCATAAAAATTAAGCCTTTAATAATACAAAAGAAAATTATTATACCAAAGTCCTTGTCACTTGACGTATCGCCAACATGTTTATCGCAGTTCCGCTCCCGCGTATCAATCAAGTTCTCCTGAGGTGGGCACCATAGAACATATGGGCACTCAGTATATTGCTGCGTTGCAGTTCTGTATGCGCCACGAACCACGAAGCGCTAGTAGTGAGGTAAACTACTGATGACGTTTTGTTTGTTTTTAAGTACTGCAACATAGCTCATAAAAACATCGATTTTTTTCAAAAGTGAAACATCGATGCTTATGAACGATACATCGATGTTTATGTGCGAAGTTTTTAAAAAATAATATTGATTGGCTTAATTTTTAGCATGACAAGAAATAAAACAAATGGATCATGTTATTTAAATTTACTTAAGGTATTAAAAGTAGAAAACAATAGAAAATTTCAGTAGAAAGTATTTAGTTTCATTCATTTTTTAGTATTGAATTTAAAAGCATCAGTTTAGAAACCCTGGTGCCCAGAAAGCGACTTCTCTCTTGAGTAATTATCAATCCAGCTTCCGAAAATAACCGCTCACTGGGTACCGAAATTGCCACGGTTGGCAAATATTTCATCGCGATTTTATATAAACATGGAGATAGTGTTCCCATGTCGTCCCACATTTCGATTGCATTTCATTTTATAGGAGTAACTGGTTATGCTACAAACATATGGAATTCTGAATCTACTTTTGTTTTGTCGGCTGTTCTATTTCTGATGTTTTTATGTGATAATTGCTTGTGGTAACTCCATATATCACGTTCCATGTTTTCGTACCTTTCAGATTCATCCGAACACTCAGTTCTTGAAACCGATGTTTGAATATTGTTCAAGTAATTATTAATATAAGTTACAACTTTAGCTTTAGCAGTCACATCTCTGAAATTAATCAGTTTAAAACGTGGATCCAGTGCGGTTGCAATTGCCAAGGATGAGCATTGCTCTAGTCTATCAAACCTCTTTGTAACCTCCTTCTCAATTTCTGTTTTTAATGTAAATGCGCTATCAAATGTTTTCTAACATTCCCCTTAAACAGCTAGCAAGTGGAATAACTTTGCTTAAAATGGCATAATGCTGTCCGGAAATTTCTTTAGTTAATTTTTCAAATGGCTGTAAAAGTTGTACGATTTCACACAGGCAGCCCACTTCACTGGATGTTATCATCGGTGGAGCATCGGAACGGCATAAAAGTATTGCACCTATCGTTGAAATGAGCTCCATAAAACGTTCCAACATATAATACATGGAATTCCAACGAGTGCGTACGTCGAGGATAAGCTTTTTTGTCTGGCCTTCTTTCACCCCAGCATCCCTTTGCTTTTTACGCAGTTCATCACTGGCATTGACACTACATTAATCTTATTTAACGATTTCTCGTACTTTGCTTATAATCAGGGATGAAGTTTTGTCTTTATCCAATGAATTGGTGACAACTAAATTCACTGTGTGTGCGAAGCATGGTATTATTTTTTATCACCAAACATGTCCCTGTTAACTTTCATAACCGTGCTGTCATTGTCAGTTACTATAGCAGTAACTTTATCTATGAAAATACACCATTAATCAAATATCTCTGTAAGTCTTCTTTGTATATACTCTGCTGTGTGTCTTTCAAACAAACTCAAATGCTCCCAATGTTCTGCTCGTAAGTGTGGACTTTTCTAAAAAATGAATGGTTATTCCTACAAAAGATTTATTCTGCATTGTCTCTGTGCATATGTAATATGTAAGACAGTAATGTTCTTCTGCGTTTACATAATTTTTAAATAATTCTGACATGGCTTCGTATTTTTCATCTGCACGTTTTTTAAATGTTTCTCTAGAAGGAATTTTGTACAACGAAACAACTTCCTTCATAAACTGTGCAAATCCTTTCCCTTCTACCATGGAAAATGGTTTATGGTCCAAGATGATAAAATTCAAGATCGCCTCGGCGATTTTTCTATGCTTTGTACCTTCAGTTGTTAGGCTTGTAATATTATGAAACAACTCGCTGCATACGAAGTCACTTGCCGCATTGTGATGCGTCTAGCTAGTTAATCTCTTAAATACCACACACACAACACAGATGGCAGTAAAATAAATTACTATTATAAAAAGCAAACATCCATTAGACGTTTACAAGATATATTATGTTTGTGGCAGACACTTTATACCAGTATGCACAATGCCAGGCTCGAACATTATTCTGTTCCTACAGTGAATTTACCTGTTAAGTAGATTACGATTGTGGTAAAGTAAGTTATTTATGATGTGTGTAAAGTTTTAATAGGCAACGGTTGTTTAGGTAAAGGAAGTTTAACCATGAAATTTATTTCCTTGTTAGTACTAGTGGGTAGACTTCATCTTGTACTATATTATATTCGTGTTAGAAGTGACACACAATTAAATCAATGTTTAGGTTTCCAGTTGTTTTATAACAGCCAGTTCACGAAATAAAAGAAAATCATGTTTTGGTAATTTAGATACGGCATAGAAACAACCTAGAAAATACGTTAACAATAAAATAATGCATATTTTTTTTTAACAAACTGAGATAGCTTCTTGGATGTGTCTATTAAGACAACAGTGTTTTACCCTTGATCTTAAGTTGTAAATAGAGCCCTTATCAAATTTTATAGCTATTCCACACAAATTACCTGCTTCATACATTTTTGTCAGATCTAGACCTTGTTGAAGAGGTAAACTCGTAGGAGGCTGTGTTTTGGAAAAATAAAGCATTGGGGAGGGGTCGCTGGAGCTCCAACAGTCACCACTCCGAATCTTGAATACATGTCTGTAAGGGAGTAGAAAATATACAATCATCTTATTCTAAATTGGTGGTATCATTAAAACATTTTGGCAGAAAATAAGTGTGTGTGCGTGTATGTGTATTACACATTGCTAAATATATATCCACTTAAAATTGATAAAAAATCACATAAAATTAGCTTGAATTTTGCAACATTGCATCTATTACAACAGTTATATAGATACTGCTGGATTGTGCAATTTGAAAAATGCTTCATCAGTTTATCCATATTTTTGTTATTTCGAACCCTCTTCCAATGCAGTTACATGCCGGTTTGATAAATTTCATTTGAATAAATTAATTTTTTTTGCCGATATGAACTGTATAAATATTTACTGATACAGTGAACCCTGTTTTAACATTTCTCAAGGACCCGAAGAATTGTCAGCCTTATATAAAGGAAAACCTTATAAGTGGGTAATTTTGTGTTGAAAAACATGTTGGTGGACCAAGCTCATTAAGCAGGAAAATGTAACAGGGTTCCACTGTATTTATTTGTGTTGTATATATCACATTTAGGTGTTTTGTACAATATTGGGAACATACAGTTATATGTAACTGAAATATGACCTGTTGTGACTGGAACACCCACATTTATGTAAAATGTAATATTAAAAGAGTGGGAATGCTGAATAAACTATAATTTTTTTTCTCTCCAGGAATTTGAGCAGCCCACAGTTCCAGTCTGTTACGAGCAGTCAGCGTAACAAGACAAGACCATCAAAGAAGTCTTGCTCTTTTCTAAGAAGGCTTCGAATCGCAGAGTACGTGTGCAATGAGTGTTTTAAGGAACTGGCAGCTCATGTAGATGTCACCTACCAGTCCATCATGTCGCAAGAAGGACCCAGAAATTGAAACCTAGGGGAAGAAGATTTTAACAATGACAAAGATTTTAGCTGTTTCATTGTACAAACATAGCGGCAAGGCGTGCAGATAGCTGTCAAGAATTTTTTCTTTGACTATAACAAAGTTGCTGTCTGAAATTCCATTCAACACTGGCATTAATCAGAGGGTAATGGAACACTTTAAGCAGACAGTTTCCAAGTTGTCTGAATTACGAATATTGCCGTCAGGTGTTTGATGAGACGGCAATCCAGCCAGGGCTTCAGTACAGCGTGGCATCAGACACTATACTCGGATTTGAAGATTTAGGTGTTGAAGACAGAGCGCTTAAATTAGTTGATCACGTGCTTGTTTCTATGGTCCGCGGTTTGAAGAAAAAGGTGGAAACGGACTGTGGCAATCTACTTCTGCGACAGCACTACAAAAACTGCTCCACTGTGCTAGATAATTAAAGAAGTAATCAGGAGTGTTCGTTAATGTGGGCTGAAGGTTGCAGTCTCAGTTTGGGAGCAAGGTGCAAGTAACCAGGCGGCAATTAATTTTTTATTGTTTTACATTCAAATGGAAATTTGACACTCGGAAGGCTTCTTGGAAACATGAACAGCAATTTTATGAACTTGATCAGGGTGACTGTGATTTAAAAATGTGCCGCGAACTGACAGACGAGCATGTTGTGCCGGAAAAAATTAATAAGATGAAGGTGAGTAACTGTGCCCAAGTTTTTAGCCAGGGGGTGTGTCTGCCTCCGTGAGAGTGTTGGCCAAAGATGGGAAATACGTTCCTGATTTAGATGTCGAAGCTGCTGACACAACTGACTTCCTTCTTTTCATGGATAAACTTGTTGATAGTGTGAATGGTGCAGTAATAAAACCAAGGAATGGAAAATATCTTCGTTGTGCTGTTACGCTACTTGTGGACTTCTGGTATGAAACAATAGTCTGTGAACTGTCAAGTGTTAACGATAACAAAGGAAAGGTGTCGGTTCCACCATCGGTTAAGAATTGGATTTTCACTCTATGCTCTTTGAAATATTTTTGGCACAAACTCAGTAAATGTGGATTCAAAGTTTTTTGTGTCCGAAATATTAACCAAGATCCATTAGAAAACTTTTTGTTGTTGTTGTTAGAAGTCATGGTTGGCGCAATGTAAATCCAATGTGTTCTTCTTTTATCAGCTCATTCAAATCACTTCGTGTCTCCAAACTCTGTAGGCTCTAACAAAGAAGACTCTTCAGTTGGAGCTTCAGATTGAGGCCAGTGTGTTGCAGAACGAAGATGGTGCAGTTGAAACCAACTCACATTGCTCAAATTTGTCTGTAACAAGCTGGCATTCCGGTGGTAACTGAAATGAAGAAAGCTTCTTTGTCGGCTGCAGTGAAGACATGTGTAAGTGGGTATTTAGCACGACAAATTACGAAGCGTTGTAAATGGTNCAACTAAATTCACTGTGTGTGCGAAGCATGGTATTATTTTTTATCACCAAACATGTCCCTGTTAACTTTCATAACCATGCTGTCATTGTTAGTTACTATAGCAGTAACTTTATCTATGAAAATACACCATTCATCAAATATCTCTGTAAGTCTTCTTTGTATATACTCTGCTGTGTCTTTCAAACAAACTCAAATACTCCCAATGTTCTGCTCGTAAGTGTGGACTTTTCTAAAAAATGAATGGTTATTCCTACAAAAGATTTATTCTGCATTGTCTCTGTCCATATGTAATATGTAAGACAGTAATGTTCTGCTCCTTTTACATAATTTTAAAACAATTCTGACATGGCTTCGTATTTTTCATCTGCACGTTTTTTAAATGTTTCTCTAGAAGGAATTTTGTACAAGGAAACAACTTCCTTCATAAACTGTGCAAATCCTTTCCCTTCTACCATGGAAAATGGTTTATGGTCCAAAATGATAAAATTCAAGATCGCCTTGGCGATTTTTCTATGCTTTGTACCTTCAGTTGTTAGGCTTGTAATATTATGAAACAACTCGCTACACACGAAGTCACTTGCCGCATTGTGATGCGTCTAGCTAGTTAGTCGCTTAAATACCACACACACAACACAGATGGCAGTAAAATAAATTACTATTACTACAACAACGATACATCGTTCATATATGAACGATGTATGGATATTTCGTTGATTCCAACATCGATGCTTATGAACGATACATAGATGTTTTGAAAAAATCGATGTATCGTTCGCCTCCCTATTTGTTTTTGTGTACTTAACAAATGGCGCGTTTTCTAGTAAAAAAAAAAAAAACAGTAAAATCAAGAAACCATGGGTCGTGTTTAAACTGCTGTGTTCCGGGTTATACCGATACGGAATCATAACCATTAGACGTTTACAAGATATATTATGTTTGTTTACCTGTTAAGTAGATTACGATTGTGGTAAAGTAAGTTATTTAGGTAAATATATATCCTTTTAAAATTGAAAAAAAAAAAAAAAAAAAAAAAACAACAAAANAATATTGCATCTATTACAACAGTTATATAGATACTGCTGGATTGTGCAATTTGAAAAATGCTTCATCAGTTTATCCATCTTTTTGTTATTTTGAACCCTCTTCCAATGCAGTTACATGCCAGTTTGATAAATTTCATTCGAATAAATCAATTTTTTTTTGCCGATATGAACTGTATAAATATTCACTGATACAGTGAACCCTGTTTTAACATTTCTCAAGGGCCCGAAGAATTTTCAGCCTTATATAAAGGAAAACCTTATAAGTGGATAATTTTGTGTTGAAAAACATGTTGGTGGACCAAGCTTATTAAGCAGGAAAATGTTGTAACAGGGTTCCACTGTATTTATTTGTGTTGTACATATCACATTTAGGTGTTTTGTACAATATTGGGTACTTACAGTTATATGTAACCAAAATATGACCTGTTGTGACTGGAACACCCACAGTTATGTAAAATGTAATATTAAAATAGTGGGAATGCGGAGTAAAGTATAAATTTTTTTTCCCTCCAGGAATTTGAGCAGCCCACAGTTCCAGTCTGTTACGACCAGTCAACATAACAGGACAAGACCATCAAAGAAGTCTCGCTCTTTTCTAAAAAGTCTTCAAATAGCAGAGTATGTGTGCAATGAGTGTTTTAAGGAACTGGCAGCTCATGTAGATGATGTCACCTACCAGTCCATCATGTCGCAAAAAGGACCCAGAAATTGTAACCTAGGGGAAGAAGATTTTAGCTTCATGACAAAGATTTTAGCTGTTTCATTGTACAAACATAGCGGCAAGGCGTACAGATAGCTGTCAAGAATTTTTTCTTTGACGGTAGCGAAGTTGCTGTCTGCAATTCCATTCAACACTGGCATTAATCAGAGGGTAATGGAACACTTTAAGCAGACCGTTTCCAAGTTGTCTGAATTACGGATATTGCCGTCAGGTGTTTGATGAGACGGCAATCGAGCCAGGGCTTCAGTACAGCGTGGCATCAGACACTATACTCGGATTTGAAGATTTAGGTGTTGAAGACAGAGCGCTTAAATTAGCTGATCACGTGCTTGTTTCTATGGTCCGCGGTTTGAAGAGAAAGTTGGAAACGAACTGTGGCAATCTACTTCTGCGACAGCACTACAAAAACTGCTCCACTGTGCAAGATAATTAAAGAAGTAATCAGGAGTGTTCGTTAATGTGGGCTGAAGGTTGCAGTCTCAGTTTGGGACCAAGGTGCAAGTAACCAGGCGGCAATTAATTTTTTATTGGTTTACATTCAAATGGAAATTTGACACTCGGAAGGCTTCTTGGAAACATGAACAGCAAATTTATGAACTTGATCAGGGTGACTGTGATTTTAAAATGTGCCCCGAACTGACAGACGAGCATGTTGTGCCGGAAAAAATAAATAAAGATGAAGGTGAGTAACTGTGCCCAAGTTTTTAGCCAGGGGGTGTGTCTGCCTCCGTGAGAGTGTTGGCCAAAGATGGGAAATACGTTCCTGATTTAGATGTCGAAGCTGCTGACACAACTGACTACCTTCTTTTCATGGATAAACTTTCTGATAGTGTGAATGGTGCGGTAATAAAACCAAGGAATGGAAAATATCTTCGTTGTGCTGTTACGTCTGTTTCGCTACATGTGGACTTCTGGTACGAAGCAATAGTCTGCGAACTGTCAAGTGTTACGATAACAAAAGAAAGGTGTCGGTTCCACCATCGGTTAAGAATTGGATTTTCACTCTATGCTCTTTGAAATATTTTTGGAACAAACTCAGTAAATGTGGATTCAAATTTTCTTGTGTCCGAAATATTAACCAAGATCCATTAGAAAACTTTTCGTTGTTGTTAGAAGTCATGGTTGCCGCAATGTAAATCCAATGTGTTCTTCTTTTATCAGCTCAATCAAATCACTTTGTGTCTCCAAACTCTGTAGGCTCTAACAAAGAAGACTCTTCAGTTGGAGCTTCAGATTGAGGTCAGTGTGTTGCAGAATGAAGATGGTGCAGTTGAAACCAACTCACATTGCTCAAAGTTGTCTGTAACAAGCTGGCATTCCGGTGATAACTGAAATGAAGAAAACTTCTTTGTCGGCTGCAGTGAAGACATGTGTAAGTGGGTATTTAGCACGACAAATTACGAAGCGTTGTAAATGGTGNCTTCTTTGTCGGCTGCAGTGAAGACATGTGTAAGTGGGTATTTAGCACGACAAATTACGAAGCGTTGTAAATGGTGTGAAACATGCTCTGATAACTTGTCATCAACAGGCAACGGAAAAGAAGATTTTCTCCCAAAGCTTTATGTCACCCAAACACCAAGTTCAGCGGAGCTTTTGCCCTAATTGTGCACGTAGTTGTTGGTAATTTGCCTTTCATGGGTCATCGCAGTGAATGGTTGAAACTTTTCAAGTGCTCAGGTTTGGAATTTAGTGAATATGGGTTTCCTACAATGCAAGGAACACAGTACTAAAAAATTGTTTGTTTCTTTAGCTGTTAAAATACTGATACACACGTGGTGTAAAAATGTAAATAGAATTTTGTCTGGAAAAGATGTACGTCACTCTCAGGTCGGTGCTCGCTTCTTTAGACGCACACTGGAACAGCTGGCATACGCAAGGCATCAAAAGTACAAACGCAAGAAGTAAATGTGACTTGCCTTCAACACAGAATGAGTAGTGTTGTGTTACTAAATCTTGTTGCATTAATTTTTTATCATTTTAAAACTTTACTATGTATATTTTGAAATAGTGTAGGGTTATATGTACATTGCTAAATTGTTTATTATTTGGTTAAGTTTTTGAATTTAAGTCACTTTTGAAGAAATTAATTTTGTACATGCTATTCAGTATTGCTTTCAGCATTTATAAATAGTATAATACCATATCTGTATTGTTAAATTGTTTGTAATATGATACAGCTTCTAAATTTTGTGTCACTTCTGAAAATGTTAATGTTATTCAGTATTGCTTCCTGAGATATATGCTAAAAGGTTACAAAATGCTTAAGGGTTCTGCCCGACTGTAGGTTTGAGACGTAAGTGTGTGATGCCATCGAGTAAGTGTGGGTTGCAGGTTATGAGTCGTGATTGCAACAAATGTATTTTTAAAGAAAACTATTTGTTCATGGTGCACATATATGCTGAGTCAAAATCACAGTTGAGTGTCATTTGTTTGGCAGATGCAGTGCTATAGTGATGTTCACATTATTATTAATTTAATAACTTCCGGAAATAAACTTTGCATAGGTCGTTCATAGTATAGTGAGCACTTTCGAAAGCTCTTCTCAAGATCTACTTATCCTCCCATTTTGTACCTTTCAGTCATCTGTAAAATTCACATTGCGATGGGTCTAGTAACTTAATTCGTACACCTTTAGTGAAAAGAGAAATGTTTTAGTAACATAAATATATAACTAATTATCCAGTTTGTATTGCAATGTGTATAAAGCAGAGAATTTCAGATTACTCTGCCATGAATGTAAACATTGTATTTTCATTAATGCATAATTATCTCTGCATTGAGCAATGGGAGACATATGCTACTACTATAGAACGTCACAAAATTCTTAAGTGTTGCAATAGGCTCATTGTATGGCAATACAGTAGAATTGTTCTGTATAATATGCTATGTTTTTTGGATCCTTGCAAATTCATTAAAAAAAAAGGAGGTTTGCTATAATATTCTATGTATAAACTACTTATGATTTTTTGAATGTATTGTTTTGCTAATTTCACGAAGTTTTGGTATCAAAGCTTTGATGTAGATCATTGAACTGAAGCTATTTTATTTGTTTTTTTTTTTTCAGTGTGGGATGCCTGGCAAGGAAACATTGGTTAGAATTAACAACAAACCACTTTTACTCCATTTTTTTTTTAGAAATATCACTGCTACTTTAAAAGAATTAAGTATATGTTGGGTCATGCAGTTGGATTACAATAATAAATATTGGGATTTGTTACTTATGAATTATATATGGTAGCACTGCCACGAGATTGTCCCACAGATGGTTAGATCAATTTCTTTAGGAAATTCTTGAACATGCAGCACAGTTCTATGTTTTTTCAAGACTGCATTAACTTTGAAAATGAAGCTGCGTTTGCAGTGCTGGAATTCAAGGTGTTAGTGATTAATTTTATTTTGTACTGTATTTTTTAGAGCAGTTGTTTCTCAAGACCAGGTCAAAAAGCAAAATGATTGTAGAGGGGAGAAGCGTTCACTCATTTGTGCTCATCTGAATAGCTTTGTGATACATTTGGAGTTTCATGCCAGCCTGAGAAGATCCTCTGTGGGTCCGTGGGGAGGATCCAGCAGCTCTTGTAGACACACACTCTTGCGGCCACACTACTTGAATCCATTCAACACACACCCGGTGGCACTTAGATGCAAGCCCCCCCCGCCTCCCTCCTCGAACATTATTCCACCCCTGTGAATTTGCAAAATAAACAAAATCTCAGCAAGGCAAACTAGGGGTGTGAGTACAAACACAGCTTGTATCACTTTCAGAAGCAAAGAGCATCTGCGAACGTTGTTTACTAGCAGAATCCGATGAAATCTGATAACAAATGCCAATGTTGCAAAAGCCTTCAAACTTGAGAATTTCTCTTTGTGCTTTGATTTAGTTGTGTTTAGTGTGATTACAGATGTCAATTTTATTCCTTGCATACCATATTTATGTTGTAATCCCATAACGGGTTTTGGAAGTTGACTGTTAGCTATGAAAGCAGTTTGTGTCTGTGTAACAAACCCTTCAATAAAAAAGCGTTAGTCAAAAGGGATACATTTCTGTGTTTCATTTCCTCTGCTTTCCAAAAAAAAAAAAATATATATAAGAAAATGTATTACATGTTGCTTTCCCTTGTTCTGCTATTTTGCAGCCAATTTTCAAAATATTTATTGTAGATACCCCAAGGAAGATTTGTTTAGCATATAAAAATGTTAGAAGTGTAAATATTGTTGTGATGCTCAGCTCATAACAATAGGCTTACCGTTTACTCACATTTAGCAGTTATGTTTTATGCTACTGTACATTTAAAATACTGGACACAGGGTTATAATTACATTTACTAATAAGTGGTTACAAAATTAACAAGAAGTTAGTTACCAATATAACTAATGAGCCTACTTTCCCCTAGATGTATGCGAATAGTTTTGAATAAGGTCTTAAAAAGTGTAGATTGTAGGTAGGCCTTAAGGTCTTCCTCACAGAGATATAATTAGAGATGGAGCCAGAAACATAAGCAATACTAGTGAGACAATTACAACTTGACATGTGTCTTGCCTGGGACTCAAACCCAGAACCCTTTGTACTGTAAGCTTGCATGCAAACAACTGCATTACAAAGCGAGGATTAGGGTCATCCACCACGGTTGCAATCAGTCTATTCCTCGATAGACAGGGTTAACTAACCTGGCATGTTTATAGGGCAGTTATTTTGAAAATCAAGTATCTGGGTATGTTAAAACATGTGTGTTTACCTGCCCTATGATAGCAGTACTTGCGTGTAAAATTGGTGGGAATTACACTGAGGCGACAAAAGTCATGGGATACCTCGTAATGTCGTGTCGGACCTCCTTTTGCCCGGCGAAGCCCAGCAACGCAATGTGGCATGGACTCAACAAGTCGTTGGAAGTACCCGGCAGAACTATTGAGCCATGCTGCCTCTATAGACGTCCATAATTGCGAAAGTGTTGCCGGTGCAGGGGTTTGCTGGAACTGTCCAGAATTTTCTTCAAACCAATTGTGAACAGTTGTGGCCCGGTGACATGGCGCATTGTTATCCATAAAAATTCCATTGTTGTTTGGGTACATGAAGTCCATGAATGGCTGCAAGTGGTCTCGAAGTAGTTCAACATAACCCTTTGCAGTCAATGTTCGGTTCAGTTGGACCATTCCATGTAAAAACAGCCCACACCATTATGGAGCCAGCACCAGCTTGCACAGTTCCTTGTTGACAACTTGGATTCGTGGGGTCTGCGCCACACTCGAACCCTACCATCAGCTCTTACCAACTGAAATCGGGACTCATCTCACCAAGCCACGGTTTTTTCAGTCGTCTAGGGTCCAACCGATATGGTCACGAGCCCAGGAGAGGCGCTGTAGGCGATGTCGTGCTGTTACTAAAGGCACTCGAGTCGGTCTTCTGCTAGCATAGCCCAGTACAGCCAAAATTTGCCACACTGTCCTAACGGACACGTCTGCCGTACGTCCCACGTTGATTCCTGCGGTTATTTCACGCTGTGTTGCTTGTCTGTTAACACTGACCATTCTGCGCACACGTCGTTGGTCTCGGTCATTAAGTGCAGGCGGTCGGCCACTGCGTTGTCCATGGTGGGAGGTTATGCCTGAAATTAGGTATTCTCNCTGTTAACACTGACCATTCTGCGCACACGTCGTTGGTCTCGGTCATTAAGTGCAGGCGGTCGGCCACTGCGTTGTCCATGGTGGGAGATTATGCCTGAAATTAGGTATTCTAGGCACACTCTTGACACTGTGTTGAATTCCCTAACCATTTCCGAAATGGAATGTCCCATACGTCTAGCTCCAACTACCATTCCGCGTTCAAAGTCTGTTAATTCCCATCGTGCGGCCATAATCACGTCGGAAACCTTTTCACACGAATCACTTGACTACAAATGAAAGCCCAACCAATGCACTGCCCATTTATATATTTTGTATGCGACACTACTGCCATCTGTATATTTGCATATTGCTATCCCATGACTTTTGTCACCTCAGTGTACATGATGAATGACAAAATAATTGCTGTGCTATTACATTTACAAAGCTACAAATATATTACAGAACGTGCCTGTAGAAAATTATAACCTACTTTATGAAATAGTTTCTTAGAAACTTTTACAGATTATCGCATGTCTTCGAATTAACCAGACGAGTCTATGGCTACTCGCGATAACATGAAAAAAAATACTATAAATTAGCAGCGTAAATCGATGCAGGTGGAAAGTAATCCCTATTTTGGGCTGGTCTATTATTTTTTAAAAACTTTATTTTGAATATTTTCAATACTATCTGATTGCTATAATCAAAACCAAACTATAAACAAGCAACAAAAAAGAAAGGTGTTTAAAATAGAGTAAATATGGGTAGAGTGCTCATGCAAGGTGCGAAGGAACCAATCTCCATGTTCCAACACTGAACTGAGATTCGTCCAACATAACTGTTAAACCCACGTTGCGCCGACTAAGGTTAGCACACTGTTTACTGAAATAAGTCATTTCATATGCTAGTGCATCACTTTTGGCCGAACAATTATGCAAATACTGTGTAACCATATTATGCAATACTTTTACGAAAAAACGAAAATTCGAGGTTAAAACCAAATGTAACCAAACTTGATACCATTGTTTGAGAAACGAGAATTTGACCAAATTCTTGCAATTCTTGAACCAAATGTTGAGCACACGAGTAAAAGAAGAAAATCAGTCTGGTGCTAATACAGTAATAACATATGGCTCTAATAGATATGGACATGAATTTTTAACATATGAGCTTTGCCCAGACCAATTATGCACGCAACTATGAAAATGGTGTGGATTATGCATTAATGCACAAATGTNAATTCTTGAACCAAATGTTGAGCACACGAGTAAAAGAAGAAAATCAGTCTGGTGCTAATACAGTAATAACATATGGTTCTAATAGATATGGACATGAATTTTTAACATATGAGCTTTGCCCAGACCAATTATGCACGCAACTATGAAAATGGTGTGGATTATGCATTAATGCACAAATGTTTTAATGATGTCAACCTTCAAAATAAACTATTTTTTTTCTTACCTGTGTCTCAAAATTAATTTTTAGTAACATGATTATTCTCGTAAGAAGCGCCAATATTTCTGTGTAGCAACATTTTCCAGCCAATATCAAAAAGTATACAATCATGTTTACTCCCGATGAGCATCTTCCTCCACCTATATCGTGCAAAGGTACGGGAATAACCCGTACAGTCAGCAAAAATTCAAATTTCGAATACAATAAATGTCGAAAATAACAAAAAACGTGATGAAACACAGCAGCATAATCCTCAAAACCTAAAAAAGCCAACAATCGAAAGTCCATTAAACTCGCCAAAACTTCAAACGGCGCACCGAACCATCACAGACGGCAGCTACAGAAGAACTCCACTCCCAAGGAGCATGTGCTGTACGCAGGCCTTCGGAACTCGAATAGAGAAAACGAAACCTTACCGAAGTCTGCCCGAAGTCAAGGTCCTACGGTCTTACAACTTTGGTATTTAAAAAAATTATTACATTTTTAAACAAAATATATACTATATTCACTTAGTATAGAAATGCAATAAACCATCACGTAGTTTCAATCTGTAGATAATGTATAAACTAATGATTGATTTGCATATTTTAATTCTGAGGGTGGTAGCACAGACTACTTTGTGTAAGCACCGTTGACATCTGTTTATTCATGTCACGTGTATTTTCATGGATATACACATGAAACTGGTTGCATATTTAGCATTTCATCCTCACGGTTACAATTTATATTTGCTCAAATGTAATTGTGATATGAAATAACTGTGTGTAAGAGAAGCATAAATAATATTTCCCAGAAAACATACACCAATCGCAATATAAAAAAAATAACAGCTGGAGAGGTCTCTGCAATACCACCAACATAACAAAGTGAGAGTGTGTCTTTTACTCTGTGTTATAAATTTGGCAGTACCGTAGAACCTACTTCGGCTTGTTCCAGCAAATAAATAAATCTGATAAGTGTCTCTCGTTATACCCTTGATTTACAACTTTCTGTAGGCTGTTCACTGTAAAGTGAGCACTTTTGAGGCCCTAGTTACTTTTTCCTTTCAGTCATTGTTTATCCTTTAACCAAGTTTTAAAATAAATATTTCTACATAAGTACTAAACACCGTGTGTATATTCCATCGCACTTGGAAGTTAACGTCTAAGGCTAAAATAAGATATATTTATTTTCTCTTATTTCAAATGAGAGCGCTTTCAAATGTGCTCACTTTCCCGTGAATAGCCTTTACTTGAATGCTCCCTGGCTGTACGTGAGGGCACCCATGCACGTGGGGAAAAGTTGCGGTCGACCAAGAAAAACCACACCAACAGAGGATCAATGTATCCTGGCCTGGTCTCTCTACCACCCTTACAGATTCAAGCCCCTCAGGGTATCCTGGGAGCACTGCTTTATTTCTTACTCTACCTTTATTTATGTAGATCCAGCAAACTATTTTTTGACCTTACGGCTCCCCGGGAGACACTGTCAAATCGGACTCACCTCTCCCCCTTCTTCCTCTGAAAGGAGGTCAATCGTACCCTAATCGTTCCATACCTTCTCGGAATATTTGTATAAATCTGGGGCTCTCGTATCAATCCCCTCGACATGCCACACCACGGTTATCGCCACCTCCGAACATTCACATTGCGCTTCTGATATCAGCCTATCATTTGTCAAATTCAGTTTGCTCTGTGTCAGTTTGGTGATGTGGTCACTATTGGGAATTATTTGTAGGTTGCTCAGCCAGGCCGGCAAAGAGGATTCAGCAATACTTGGATATCAAACCGTGACACCCTACATTCACGAGGGTGAAGATTGAGTGAAGAGATTTGTGCAGCCCTTAACAGCAAGGTCTTGAGAGTCGATGAAGGTGAAATGAGGTGAGTATGTAGCAGCGCCAGAATGAAAGGGCAGGAGAAATGGAATCTCCGAGAAAACCAGCCGACCAGCGGCATCGTCCGGCATGATTCCCACTTGTGAAAATCCAGAGTGAACCGGCCGGGGATTGAACCCGGTTCGACTTAGTGGGAGGCTAGCAGTCTAACCGCTCAGCCACCGTGGCCCCCTACATTCACTAGGCTTTTTCAACTGTCTGTCCACAGTTGGGAAAGGCTTTACAACATTTTGCGTGTCCCACCAAGGGAGGATCACCGTATTGTGCGCAAAACATTACGCAACACCATGGAGCCGACGCTTGCCACCAGGACACAGTTACTGGACAACATCCTTTGTCATCAAGCTCTACTGCTAGGTGACTGACANAACATTACGCAACACCATGGAACCGACGCTTGCCACCAGGACACAGTTACTGGACAACATCCTTTGTCATCAAGCTCTAAAGCTAGGTGACTGACGTCAGCCGAACTAAGGGTTCACCGTCCCGTACGTAAGCCACTGGTGGCTTTTGGAAGGTAAATAAAGGTGACCAGACACGTCGCATTGTGTTCAGCGACGAATCTCGGTTCTTCATGACTACGAATGACCGTCGTGTCTGAGCGTGGCGGCGAGAGGAGAAGACACAGCCTGCCAATGTTGTGGAGAGACATACCGGCACCACTCCTGTCATCATGTTGTAAGGAGCCATACGGTACAACTGAAAGTGGCCTCTGTTAGTGACGCTGCCACCATGACGGCACACAAACATAAGTACTACTAAACACATGTGGGTAAAAAAATATTTTGTCAAATAATTAAATACTGAAGAAATAGTTGTGTTACTTTTAATAACGAAAGACATTTAGATACAATTATTATGACAAACTATTGGCAACTGATGGAAAACAGAATATGTGTAAATGTAAAGAAAACTAAAATGTCAGGTGTGTTTTCATTGAAACATAGGTAATAAATTAAAATAAACAAAACAGCACCAGACTGTCTGAACACAAATTTTGCCACAAATAGACTTCACTCTGTGTGGTTGGCAACAAATAATCGCCAGTGTCCGCAATCCAGACAGGTAATACGCTCAAAGTCTATCCTCGCAGTTCCAACTTTCTGGTCCTTGATATCTTGCAGATCGGCAGCGTCGGAGTTGACGTCGGAGTTGATGTCGCGTATATTCTATTGGGTATAAAACTGGGGGAACTTGCTGGCCACGAGAACGCCTCTGATTGGCGCAGTCATTCCACAGGCACATTTATCGTGTGTAGACAAGCGTTGTGTTGTTGAGAGACCGTACCAGGACGCTCTCTCGTGAGGGGAACACATGAGGATGCAGAATGTCACCGACATGAAAACTGTCTCAGATTTCTCTTTTACTTTTCTTATTAATTTTTTTACAGGGTCATTTTTGTGGCTGTAGTTTATTCTACCCTCATCTTGGTTGGTGTGTAGATATTCTTTTCTCTTGAAACTTTTCTACATTTTATTAATATTATTTTCTTCAGATTCTGCCATTCCTTGTGTACACGGACATTCGCAGTTTCATGACGTAAGCAGGATATAGTTTTGACGAGTATAATATCCCAAAACTATCTTATTATATTGGGAGTACTGTAAAGGAATTCTTAAGCTTTGAAGTACATCTCTTAGTCTCGTAAAACAGCTTTGTTTTTAAAGTACTCATGGTTACTTCCAACTTTTCCGAAGTCCTGGTAACTTTCTACTTTCAGGCTATTCCAACGCATTTGTGCGCGCTCACTTTAATACTATTTTGCATGAGAACTATTTGTTACTGGTCATCACCCACAAAACTATTTTCTATTTTTTTTTTCAGCTTTAATTATAAGTGGAATATTATAAGTTATAGATAAATCTACAAGTAAAAGTTAGATTTAATCAAAAGTAGGATACGTTTTTGTCAAAAGAAGTATAAAACGCCCATGTAGAGATTGTAATCAAGTAGATGGTCGACAATTCGAACCCCATTTGTAATTTACTGCATTATATGATGTTCTTGTAGGATTGGTGGTGACTTTTTTGTGTGACAATGTGGAACGTACACCCATCACCATGCCCAAAGCGTTGTCAAACTTCGAAACCCCATAGCGTACAAACCATGCTTTTACTGGCATGGGCTCCCACTTGAAAAATTATCGGTTTGCCGTCGCGCACAACATACTGAGCGTTGTCAGTGTTGTTTTGAATCGTCTGGTATGATCCTGCTAAAGCTATGTTTTATATGTAATTTTATCTGGCAGGTGTCAAATTTATGCTGTGCGTAAACTATAGAACTAGGCACTATAAAAATTGTTTTAACATAGATTCGTAACATCAAGGAAAAATTGTGAAAGTAGTAATTTTCCTGTGGAAATCCCAGTGATGGCCGTAGGAGGGATACTGGAAGATGTTGCAATGCTTCGGCACTGCGCCAGCTGATACGGCGTAGACAAATAACTTGCTTGACCTACAGTTCCGTTTATCCGAGTTCATCTTATCAGCGACCTTGCTGTCCTGTTTTAAATAAGCCACGATGCAGTCTGAAAAGTACTCGAGGCGCTGTTCGTGCCCGGCTACTGGTTGGAAAGCTGCTTCCACGTCTCCACAGTGAAGCAGGCAAGTTTAACATTAAACAACGTGGTTTTAAACTACGTGTATAAATTCAAAACACGGAATTTATGAACGAGAAATCCTAGTAGGAAAATGATTGTACATTTCATCTAGTATATTTAAATTGAAAATGAATTCAGTATAACAGCGCCGGAAGTCTGCAACTTCACGTACCTGCGTGCACAACAAGTTGCATATTACGAAGGCGAATGGAACTGGCACGCCTTGCGGAGAGTGCCTTTACATAAGCCACCGTGAAAATACGTGCAAACCCTACATCGCCGATAATGTTGTTTTTGTGTTGTTGGAAATAATATTCAAACACTTACGGCATCCTTTACCACTCAATTGCTAATCTCTCATTGTTCATGTAGTTTACACGCGTGTACTAAGGATCAGCCACTAGCGGCGCGCACGTACCTCCAGTTTATGGCGCGCCAGTTCTGTTCGCATTCGTGATATGCAACTTGTTGTGCATGCAGGTGCGTGAATTTGCGGACTCCCGGCGCTGTTATACTGAATTCATTTTCAATTTAAATACACTAGATGAAATTTACAAACATTTTGCTACTAGTATTTCTTGTTTATATTAGCCCATAGATGCGGTGGGTGGTTTGAATTTCTACATGAAGTTTAAAAACACGTCGTATATATGCTATTGAGGGTTAACTGAGCACTTCTAAAGCCCTGCTTACGAGTTTTTTCTTTTCATATTTAACCTATCTGTTGTATGGTATCTTAACATTACAATGGACCTTCTCACTTTATTCATGCACCATCCAGGTGAAACATTGAAAATTTGAAGAATGTAAATTTGCTTCTTATTTGTGAATCCGTAATCTTATGTGAATAAAGCAAGAAATATTAATTTCACTAGCCATACATTTTCATAGGACACTCAATACAACATTAAGTCTTAGAACTATTTGCAATAATTCGTTGTCAACTTATCTGGGAGCCTGCGTGCCAGAGTATACTATAGCAGATACATGTGATTATGGGCAGTGACTTGTTTCAAAAGTGCTTGCTTTACTATTGAACAACCTATACTATGGGTTTAATTCTATTCATATTCGGAAGCTCAATGCTAATAGTTTGGCAACAAAAGGTTTTCGGCGCAGGTAGCATTGATGTTGCATGTGTACCTGATTTTCTTTGTTTTGCATGGAAACGAATGAGATGATTGCAATTTACATTGAATAAATAGATTTTATAATCTCTATTGTGTTAGGACCTACGAAAATTACAAACTTTGTCCCTCGCAATTGGGTGGGAAATAAACTAAATATGTCCAATTGTTGTGTAATATTCGGTTGTAAAAATGGATTTCAGAAAACATATTACACAACTGCCTTAATTAAATGTGGCAACAGAATCCAAAAATTCCCTGTGATGACGGCTGCATTTATTTTGCTCTTAAATCTGTAAATTTTTCACTAAAATAAGCATATTTACGAAAGCTCAGTACCAAACACTGTATTTTTACTGTTTATTCTTGTAAACAGCAGTGAAGGGTGTGCATAAGTGTTACCCAATTAAATTATTTATTTGTATTGTGGCTGGGGCAAGTAAATCACTAGAACCTCTTTCCTTACGTGAACTTTTACTAAACCATCACAGGTAGAGTTGAGAGATTTGGGCGGCTCTTAACAACGAGGTCGTGAAAGCCGATGAGAGTGAAATGAGGTGAGAATGGAGCAGCGCCGGAATAAAAGGTCGGGGAAACGGGAGATGAAAAAACCAGCTGACCAGCAGCATTGTCCGGCACGATTTCCACTAGCGAAAAACCCGGAAGAGGTCCGGCTGGGGATTGAACCAGGTTTGCTTTGGTGGGAGGCGAGCAAGCTAACCGCTCAGCCACCGCGGCCCCCTATATGCAGGTAGGGTTAGTAGCATTTTCCAAAGGTTGATTTCAAAAGTGCTCAACAGTGAACAGCATTTATCTGCTTGATTTTACCAAAAACTGCTTGCAAATTTTTTAGGTTTCTATTAATTAGTGTCTTAAGCCGAGGGATGTAAAATTGGTAAAACATGTTCACATTGAGGAATTGCTACGGCATTTGCCTTTTAGGTGTAAAAGAGACAAGAAACCCCTAGGAAAAATCGTACAGTCGGCTGACATTGAACTATGGATTACACTAAGCGAGTTACGTATACAAAAAATGACTAAACACGGTCAGTACGTAGTTGATATAACAAACACGGGCGCATTTCACCGGATAGCAAAGTTGGTTCGATCGTCCAACGACTGAGCACCGCGAACACTTCACAGCAGCAAATTCAAACTGCACCGTAAACATAGATTAAGGGTACTGCCTACCGGCTGGCAGCTGTGAAATTGAAATAGGAAATCCCATGCTATGGGAATTTCGTCGCTGTGCGTTAATTAACCGGTAGGCAGTACCCTTAAAGATAAAATAGACCAGTTTTCCTCTTCTGCACATGCACATGTCCTCAACATTGACTCACCCATCACCAATGGTGTGTGGAACATTATTTCAGTTCTGCACTTCAGAAAGGAAATTTTAAACTTTAACGTTCTTTTTTTAAAGTTACGGGTACATGGGATAGGCATTGCGCTGAATTCACACCCTGGGGGGAAAAACCCTTGGCGCTGTCCCGACGTATAAGGGCACACGGGGAAGAACCGAAGTCAAGAGAAACAGGGTAAGTCCCAAGAAATAGCTGACATAAGCCCTCGACGAAGGAATCAGGGGGTGCCCCCGACGAGAATTAATGCAGGCACAGCTCACAGGAATGCCTGAGACGTCCTGCCGCACCCTCCCTCCGCCCTAGTTGGAGAACACAAGCAGCTGACGAGACATGAAATCCTACACAAAAATGTGTGATGTACACAGGGGATTTCCCGATTTATCTCTCGAGAAACTGCTGACAGCTAACTTGAATATAGCGGGAGACGGGTTAAATTCACGAGAGGGGATCAGTTGTTTGGAGACAGTTGTTCGGAGTTGTTCAGAGGTGTCAAGAGGCACCGGACCAGCGTCAGTCAGTCAGCAGACATATCGCACGCAGAGAGTCAGCAGTCGGGTGAGGCAGTCGAGGCCGGGTTCGGATCCCGGCAGAGTCAATTATCGCCAGCCAAGACGGGAGTTGTTCGGTGGTACAGCCGCGAGACAAGATAGGTGCAGCCGAGACGGGAGGCGAAGGAGACATGGGAGTAAGCAGTCGTGTGATGGGAACAGTGCCGAGAACTTGAGTAAATTCCCGGAAACGAGTGGCAGCCCCATGCCGAGAGACGCCATTCCCCGAGAAGACGTAGTCGTGCGCCGGATGGCGACCAGGCAAGCAGTCAGTCAGTCAGTAAGTCAATTGTGATGTAGCCGGGGATAGAACCCAGGGACAGCCAAAACTTCATATGTAAATTTCCGAGACAAACCCAGTAGAAGTACGGAGAACTTATGAGTTCATTTCCGAAAATGTAGTGGCAGTTTCTAAGTCAGAAACGCGAGCCGGATCGTTGCGGAAATCAACGTAGACGAGGAGGCGCGCTCTCCTACGAGTAACGCCAGCTGAGGTCGCAGAGAAACCACAAGTCTCGGGAAACCAATCCCGGACTTCTGAGAGAGTCAGCAAAGCCGCAGGAAGAAGCCAGCTGAGTACAGCATGCCAACGAGAGCCAGACCGAGGGCCTGGCAATGGGCCACCCAACTCACCATGCCTCACCTACCAATGAAGACAACTCACCAAAAGCAGCAGTCACAGATAAGTAGAGAAATGTCTCCCTTCAGCAACCTTCCCCGACGCATAGCATACCGCCCACCAGCCCTTCAGGCCTACGACTTGTAGGGGGGCTCAGTCTCGCCAGTGTGTGTAAATACCTATGTTACCTTCAGACAAATGAAATACTGGTGTGTTAAATAATGGAGAACACTAGTATTTGTTTACCCCTAACACAGCAATCACAGGTGCCCTTAGTCTGCACCAAAGTAATTTAACTAAATAACCTACTATAGCCACCATCCTGTATCACTCAGGTGGCCTAGTAGCGTCAAAGTTAACATCAAAGTTTTCTATAAAAATTAACTTAGTCACTACATATGCCAGGGAAAAGCCACCATTCCTTCCAGTCGCATAGCTCCAGACATAATGTTCCACGCACCATACACATTCCTGGATGGTGTGCTGGTGGAATGCCTGGTGTCACACCGCATCTACTGTCACATATAATACACATCAACATATAAATAGCCTTATTTTTAACATAATACACAAATCATTTTCAATTACCTTTTTTTGCAACAATCTGTATATATTGTAATATTTATGTTTTACGTGTAGGCAAAATAATACTATGCTGTTTGTTTTGAGGGAATTTCATAAAGGAGGCAACCTTATTTTTTTTTTTTAAATTCAATTACTTGGCTTTATAGCCGGTCTATTAGCATTTACTCTGTTTCACTCCTGGGTCGTTTCATGTTTCATCAGAAATCCTAATCAAATTGTTCACAATGCCGTCTCTATTTTGATTTTAAAAAATTATACTCTATATTTGCTAGTCATCTACACCCTACTAATTTTTTAAATTATAAATATATCGTTTACAACACTAACAAACAAACATACCATTTAGGTTTTGTTCTAAACTTCCCATACATTATATTTTGGTTATTAGGCTAATAAGCCACGGCTCATTGGATGCTAAGAATGATATATTTTGGTTGAGCAATAATTAGATTGCAGATAGGAAGAGTTTGTTGTATATTTCTGTTACAATTTTACTTCAAGAATATACAATTAGCTTTTGAAAGAATAAGTCAATTGGTTTTCGTTGTAGGTTTATGTATTTGCATTATTAAGTACAGAAAACATTTTTAAAGCACAAAAAAAGTTTCGTAAATAAAAAAATTATGTTTAGAGCAAAAAAAAAAAATTGTGTGGGGAAGATGACAAAAACATTTCAATACAACATGATAGAAAATGGTGAGATTTTATTTTTATGTGTAAACACAGTTTTAGCGTGTTATCTTAAGTGGCTGAGACACCACAAGCATTTGAATTAATATTAAACAGTACTCCATCAGCTAATTGTGTAATTTAGTGACTTTTTAGACAAATGGGGAAAAGAAATTCAAACTGTATATTTGGGTTTTACTTAAGCTATTAATTAATTTCCGCACGAACAAACTTAATATTCAGCATATGTCTCAAAAATTCCACATTGAGTATGGATGCAAATATTTGGAAATTGCCAAATAAAAATGCCAAAAATGTCACAAAATATTGACTAAATGGCGAAAAAATCAAAAAAATGTCATTTAAAATGCAACATAATTGTATTCAAAGACCTAAAAAAAAGAAACTACAAAAAATGAATATCGCGCTCTGGGGAGCAGAATAACGCATATTTGCGTTTAATCAGTTTTATAGAGCTAGGGGTGGACGTTATTTATTTTATTTATATTTTCGCAGTTTTTGGTATTTTCATGATATTTCCCATCAATGTTTCACAGAGTTACAATATTCATTCACGAAAAAACAACTCAGGTATTTGTTGTTTCATTTCAAATAGTTTTTAATATTTGAAAATAAAATCATTTTGAAAATCTTAAAAGTTCAATAACGCTTACCTTTCTTCGTAATCTTTGTAAATGGTTTTTTTTGTTTGTTTTTTTCTTTCTTTGCATATGGAATTATTTCACAGGAATTTGACATATAATTCAGGATTTACTGTGTGTTTGTGCATACAGAACAATCGAGAGAACAATTCTGTATTAACTAGCAAAACTCACATTGGTCGTAATTCATAATAACTTTTGAGGACATGTAGGCGTTCATCGCCAGTACGTTGAAAATGCGCCACGGTGGCTGAGTGGTTAGACTGCTCGCCTCCCACCAAGGCGAGCCGGGTTCAATCCTGGCCGGGTCACTCCCGAATTTTTGCAAGTGGGAATCGTGCCGGACAATGCCGCTGGTCGGCGGGTTTTCTCGGGGATCTCCCGTTTACCCCCCCCCCGTATTCCGGTGCTGCTCCATCCTCACCTCATTTCATCTTCGTCTGTTCTGAAGACCTCGTTAGGAGCTGCCCAAATCTCTCAAGTGCGTCGGAAACGACGCGACGTGAGAGCATATCGTAAGGAAACCATCAGCATTGTGAAGGTTTTGAAATTAACTCGGACACAGTTTTTATAATGTTTTATATTAGTTTTATTAGGAGACGAAGCTCACACGCGTATTCAGTATTTATCACAGTAGAAGATATAAGTATTGTATATGAAGCACTGTTATTGGCTGAAAAGGCAAGATGGCCGACCAATAGAAATAGGCTTTACAAGTTTAGTTGTGGTAATTCAAAAATACTCTCCAACAGGCATAAGAGTCGTGCCGGTTGCAGATGTCGCAGGAACTTTGCATCAAACCGCCCACAGTGAGCAGATGTCGGCTGTGGTAACAAACCCTCGCGGTCAGGTAACCCACCAGCCGGGTTACAAACGTTTAGCAGCTCTGGAATTCACTTCGCTTGCGCTGTGCACTGAAAGCGTATTCGACTTCAGCCTGGGTGTAGCTCTGCTTTGCTACCAGAAAACAAATACACTGCACACTGTGTGGACACTGTGTGTAAGCAATATATTTTTTTTTGTCTTGTAACGAAACACTTATCTCGGGCCTTTCTGAATAGGGTTATCAGACACACTCTTTTATCCGGACTTGTCCTCTTTTTGAGACCTTGTAAACTGTCCCGCCGGGCATTATAAAAAAAAAGTTTAAAGGTCCTCTTTTCCAATAAAAGTAAAAGTTAGACAGCGAAACCTTCCTATTTTTTTGTGTGGGTTTTTTTTTTATATATAGTTAAACATTTAGTATCGACGCCAACGAACTATCTGGAAAAATGCAAAATGTGTGGAGAATAATATGTCTTTATCAACACTCCTATAATTTTCCCTGTTTTTTTATTTTTACATGTCTAAGTTGAGACGAGCTTAATATATTCAAAATTTTACGATTATTTGCTAGGAAACAGAAACTTGTTAGAACAAATAGAATTGCCGGAGAAATACGATATAAATGTATCTGAATCTGAGATGTGCGAGAATGATTAACTGTCGATTAAAAAACTTTGTGTCCAGTGCTTATGTACAACTGTTTTTTATGTGAATACATTTATATTATTTGCTGGCAAAATATTCTATAGTGCCTGCAAACTAAATGGAATTGACTTTGATATTCAGAGTGAACATGATTTATCACTTTATCTGTTTGCAAATAAATCTATCTTGTATTACTCAAAAAGTTAAATGGAACCTATTTTTGGATACAATTTTGCAACATTGTAATACATTTTTAACTGACCTGTGACATAATATGCTGATTTTGTATATTTCCATTGTAAAAATATGTGTCCACTTTCTTCGTGTCATTTTCTTGCAAGTGTCCTCTTTTTTAATGCCAGTTACTTGAAATGCCCTCTTTGTGAGATGTGTTCTCGGCCTTATACCTGGTAACCCTATTTCTGAAGATTAATTAACACTGGTGTTACGGCCACTACATTATGTGGAATCTACTGTACTTTCTGCAATGACGAATTTAGGAACGCTTAAAAAACTATCCATCTACGTTTGAAAAAATACTCATGTGATAAGTTTAAACATCTAAAACTTTCAAAATCTTAGCGCGGAAAACATAAATTAATCACTCATCAATCTACAAAATTTACCCTGAATTTTTAGTGTGAGTGAGTGTTCAGATTGGCTTAGGTGACTTACATTTTATGTGTGTATAATCTATTCACGATATTTTCAAACTTTACTAAAAAAAACCTTTAAAAAATTAACCCATGTGTTACGTGTTTGGTTGTTTCTCAGATGTGACATAAATAACAAGCTTTTCATACATCTGTTAACGTAAAAGATTCTTGTTTTTTGTCAAATTGAACTTTAATTACATGTTACCTACAAATAATATTTCATTTATAGTTAATATGAACAAAAACAGAGAGGAAATAGAAGTGTTGGTAATGCCTGGTAAGAAATAGTTCTCATGCAAAATATTATTAAACTGAGTGCGCACAAATGTGGTGCGTTGTCCTTTGGTGCAGTTTTCTATACTTAGTTGAACCTTGTTTGCACTAAGAGAAGGAATAGCCTGGTAATAGAACTTAAGCAGGACTTCAGGCAACCAAGGATTGATGTATGCAATCTCAGTTGTGTGCAATGTTCTTCCAGGAGCAAAGTTGCAATGGACATCTGGACACCCTTGCTGCTGTCTCTGGGGCTCTCTGCGGTGCAAGTATCGACCGCAGAGCTCGTAAGTACTCCGCACACTAACTTTACTTCATAACGCTCCAGTGTTGCCAGATGCACGGGAATTTACGTAGTTGCACGAAAAGGCGTCATTGTTGTACTGTGTGTGACTACAACTTCGTGCTCTTACGTCAAATCACGAAGAATCGATCTTTTAACGACGTTAACCCCAAAAAAATAATTATTTAATTTTTGTACCAAACATTGTTTAACTTGTACACATTATATGTGATGACATTTTCCTAGAATAAAAAATTTTCACAATTTTTTTGGTTTTGCTGCAGCCATAATAAATACTAAGTTGTACAATTGAAAAAAATTTACAAAGTGAACTATTGCCATGGGCTACCATGTAACATAAATGTAATCACCAAGTAACAGTTCATATATTTAAAAAAAATTTTATGTGCAAACATTTTTTTATATTTAACTTTTTTTTTTTAAATATATATATGACTTGTTATTTGGTGATGACATACACAGTCAAATCATATTTTTGACCACCTACTAGTATCCAGAGTAACCGCCCTTCGCAGCACGGACAGCAGCTATACGAGCAGGTGCTGATAGGTCTCCACGGGCATCTGGAGCAGTGCTTTCTGCAGTGCGTCCCACAACTGAAGGATGCGTAGCGGAGGAGACAGACGACGAATACGACGATGATCGAGGTGGTCCCACAGATCACTTAACACGATTATAGCATTATAACATGATTTAACACCATTATAAAAATGTTTTAACATTATTATAACATTATAACAACATTATTTAACAATCTTATAACATTTTAACAAAATTATTTAACATTATTATAGGAAATTATCACTTAACATGATTATAGCATTATAAACTCGCATTGTAAACACACACACTCTCTCTCTCTCTCTGTGAGAGTGAGTGAGTGTGAGTGAATGTGAGTGGGTGAGTGAGTGAGTATTAAGGCTTGGCCTCACCCCTTTTAAAGAAATTCTTTGTTTTTGCGTCATAATGTCGGGAAAGAACATTTTCTTTTTACAATTTGTTTAATATTTTTGTGCTTAATTTTAATTGTGTGTTATCTGCTTCTTGTAAAAAGTCGAGAACATTCAATTTATTTTTTCTTAATAAGTTCTCGACTTTTCTAGACTGGTTACGCTTTGTTTGCGTGAGGCGGAGGAATGGTCTGAAGTAGAACTTCAGCAGGTCTTCAGAAGTTGGAAGTTACCGTGNAGCTTTGTTTGCGTGAGGCGGAGGAATGGTCTGAAGTAGAACTTCAGCAGGTCTTCAGAAGTTGGAAGTTACCGTGAATCAACTATACAAGCTGAACAGAAAATATAATATACAAATACAGAATGTTCGGAAACTAAACGCCCAAACTACGGCAGGTGATTCTTTATGAAAAATAAAGTCGAAAACCAATAAATAGGACACTGCATACCTAAACGGAATATCAAAGGAGATATGAGCCTGTGAAAATTGTGTTTTGAAAACGTATTTTTGTCGAATGCCTTGTATTTTTTGGCAGTGGTATGGATGGTGGCGATTTACACGCAGTATGCCCTACGCGGTCGAATGGGACACNTGCCTTGTATTTTTTGGCAGTGGTATGGATGGTGGCGATTTACACGCAGTATGCCCTACGCGGTCGAATGGGACACGCCCAGTTTGGCGCGCTATGGAGCGTGTAGTCGATGTGCTGACGTATCACTTCCTCAGGGCAGACAGTGCGCACAGACCGGGGACGGCCAGCCTTGCGCACGTGTCTCTGCAACATGGCAAGCATAGNTCCTCAGGGCAGACAGTGCGCACAGACCGGGGACGGCCAGCCTTGCGCACGTGTCTCTGCAACATGGCAAGCATAGGCGCTGTACAAGACATTCTGCGAAAATATGTCTTCAAAACCCAATATTCACAGGCTCGTATCTCCTTTAATGTTCCGTTTAGGTATANGACATTCTGCGAAAATATGTCTTCAAAACCCAATATTCACAGGCTCGTATCTCCTTTAATGTTCCGTTTAGGTATATAGTTTCCTATAGACATTACTTAAGGCTTTATTTTTCATAAGGAATTACCTCACGTAGTCTGGGTTTTTAATTCCCCAACAACCAGTATAAAATATTAAGTACTCTGTTGTTCCGCTCTGTGAGATGTTTTGTTTCTGTTGNCCCAACAACCAGTATAAAATATTAAGTACTCTGTTGTTCCGCTCTGTGAGATGTTTTGTTTCTGTTGCGTGCGTATAGTCTGATCGCTGTTTCTTCACACTTTTTGAATCAAATCTTTGAAAAAATGATTCTATATGTTTAGTTACTTCCTAAATATGCCAAGTACCACAAGTGTTTTTTATACCTCTGTTAACATGAAAGTATCTTATTTCTCGTTAAACTGAAGTTTTACCTATATTTTATTTATAATTANGACATTCTGCGAAAATATGTCTTCAAAACCCAATATTCACAGGCTCGTATCTCCTTTAATGTTCCGTTTAGGTATACAGTTTCCTATAGACATTACTTAAGGCTTTATTTTTCATAAGGAATTACCTCACGTAGTCTGGGTGTTTAATTCCCCAACAACCAGTATAAAATATTAAGTACTCTGTTGTTCCGCTCTGTGAGATGTTTTGTTTCTGTTGCGTGCGTATTGTGTGTTCGCTGTTTCTTCACACTTTTTGAATCAAATCTTTGAAAAAATGATTCTATATGTTTAGTTACTTCCTAAATATGCCAAGTATCACAAGTGGTTTATACCTCTGTTAACATGAAAGTATCTTATTTCTCGTTAAACTGAAGTTTTACCTATATTTTATTTATAATTAATAATATTTTATTTATATTAATTATAAATAAAAACAGTGAGAAAACTTATGTGTTGGTAGCGCCTAGTAAAAAATAGTCCTCATGCAAAATATTATTACATCTGAGTGCGCAAGAATTCGGTGCGTTGTCCTTCGGTGTAATTTTCTAGACTTAGTTAAGCTTAATTTGCTTGAGGCAGAGGAATATTCTGCAAGTAGAACTTTAGCAGGGCTTCAGAAACGTGCGAAGTAAAAGTGGGTGGTTTACAGTCGACAGTGCAGGACGACATGAAGGTAGTGTCCGCGATAGTGGACATGAGCCACGCCTTGAAGTGCTTCGGGGAGATCCAGGAGAGCTCGATGGAGCTGAGCCGGCAGAACCGCAACGCCGTGCACGACTTCGCGGAGATCCTGAACGTGTCGCTGAGCGCCCACGGCGACACTCTCGTCAGACTCGAGGAGCTGCTGCGCCGGCCACCGCAGCTCCCCAGAGAGGACTGCGAGAACTGCACCGCCTCCCTGGGCAACTTGTCCGACACCGTAAGTACGCCAGTTCACGGCGCCTGTCCGCCTGCCCGGCGCTCGAACTGTGTTTCAGTGTGTTTGAAGTCCAGGGTTTTTTTACGAAACTATAAAACGTGTATCCAATGTGCTGGGCTATGAAAAGAAGGAACGCACACTTCAGACTATGCCTGTCGATTACTTTTAAGACGTCACGCACATCAAATACACCATTTCAGAACTCTCCAACATAGCTAACAACGAGTGCCATATCTCAAAGTACACGTGTTAAATACACGCAGAAGTACTCTAAGGGCATGCAATAAACTTTGCTACGGACTTTCCACCAATAAAATTATAGGGTTACCGCTTAAAGTCTCATAGATACACGCTGCACGACGAGAACGCTGCACGCCGGTTCAGAGCCCTGTGCATAGTGGTGATGGCGCATTTGAAACGCGTGCCGGTGTAGCCCTTACAGCTCTCGTGTTTCTCAGACTCAAACGCGGAAAAAAAAGCTCCAGGCCGTAAGAGGAGTATGCACTGAAACATTTTCTGGGAAATCGTTGTTTGCACGAATTCGCATATCTCTGTAAACACATGTTCTGGAAATAAAACTTTTTGACATAAAAGTTGAAAATACAATTATCTATGCCCGTATTTTTTTAAATTCTTTTATCGTATTAATAGAACTCATGAAGAAAAATTTGTGAAAATTTTTAAATATTGCATTTTTAAACCTTGTCTATGCAGTTTCCTGACAGAAAAGTACGACTATAGAGGTGTAGTTTAATCTGTGGGCTTTCATCGCGTGTAATAAAGTCGCACTGTTACAGATCTAATTTGCGCAGTACAGCATCACGACGGAAACACTGCACGCCTTGCGCGTACGTGCGATGACGCGCTAGGGGTGCGTGCTAGTGTCAACCATATCGCTCACACGCTTCTTGACCTTGAACACGCAGATACATACTCCTCTTAAGGGGCCCGCCTGCCTGCGTTGTTTTTCTACTTTTTTGGCGGAGAAGCGCGGGATGTATAAGGGTTACACTAGCATGCGCTACAAGAGCGCCATCGCTGCTATATGCTGGGCTCTGAACTGGCGTGCAGTGTTCTCGTAGTGCTGCATGTACCTATGGGACTTTAGGCAGTGACACTATCATTTTACTGATGAAAAGTCTGTAGCAAAGTTAAATACAGGCTCCTATCATAGTTTGGCCCGTGTCCGGCTATTATATTTTAAGATATGGCAGTCTGAAAAAGCTGTTTTTTAACATATTGGAGGGATCCAAAATAATATTTACAACATTCGTGTAATTTTAAAGTACCATTCTTTCCTCATCTGGGGTATGATGTCTTTTCGTAGGTAAACATACTAGAGGCACGTTTTTTTTTTTTTTAAACGTGCGTCTAATGAGCTGAACTACGAAGAGAACACACACTTAAGACTAGTCCTGTACATTACTTTCAAGACACCGCGCACATTATAAAAACCACTGCTAACCACTCCAACATATTTAAAAACTGTCTTTTCAAAGTACTGTATCTCAAAATATGCGGGTTATAAACATACATAAGTACTCAAGGGGAGTGCACTAAACATTTCTACAGACTTTCCGGATTTTTTTTTGCAATTGGGAAACGTGCCGGACGATGCCGCTATTCTGCGTATTTTCTCGGGGATCTCCCAATTCCCCCGTTCCTTCATTCCGGCGCTGCTCCATACTCACCTTGCTTCACCCTCATCGGCTCTCAAGACCACGATTTTAAGAGCCGCCAAAATCTCTTCACTCACTCCCTCATGAGAACATTGCATGCCAGTTCAGAGACTTGCGCGTATCAGCGATGGCACTATTGACGCGCGCGGCTTCGCTTCTAAACCTCAAATGTGCTAACCACCATTACTAACCACCTGCAGGTAGAGCAACTCTGAACTACGAGGTCTTGAGAGCCGATGGGGGTGAAATGAGGTGAGTATGGAGCAGCGATGGAAGGAAGGGACGGGGGAAACGGGAGATCCCGGAGAAAACTCGCCGACCAGCGGCATCGTCTGGCAAGATTCCCACATGCGAAAATCTGGGTGCGGCCCCGCCGGGAATCGAACCCGGTTCGCCTAAGTAAGAGGGGATCAGTCTAACCACTGCACTACTGTGGCCCCCTGAATATTTGACGCAGTAAGAATTGAATGTCTGCGATCTACCTTTNTCAGTCTAACCACTGCACTACTGTGGCCCCCTGAATATTTGACGCAGTAAGAATTGAATGTCTGCGATCTACCTTTTCTCAATTTTAAACTTGTATCAAGTTTTATTAATTGATTCTCTTATGTTGTACATCCACTAGGATTCTTTTCCNACTTGTATCAAGTTTTATTAATTGATTCTCTTATGTTGTACATCCACTAGGATTCTTTTCCAAAATATGTACTTTAACTCAAATTTTAATTTTCATGGCAAGTTCTCAGAGCATACACGTAATGATGTTGAAATTGTTTTAAACTGAATTGGAATATTAATTTATAATATATTTTCGCGATTTGCCACAAAGTGTTTGAAATTCTGTGTCTGGACATACAAATGTCGCTATTTCACATACATAAATGGCCTTCGAACTACGTAAGTAAGGTCTAAATACAAGATTTTTAAATATTTAGTATTCTGCATTATTTTCCTTTGGCCTCAGAGCAAAATAAAAAATCTACGGTTTCAGTGAATGTACAAGCAAATATGAGTACATAATGTGTGTCTATGTACACCAAAATAATTTAAGATACTTAATTCAACAGAATATCTCTCATGTCAAAATTTTTTAATTGTGTTTCGAGCATTAGGTTTAAAAACAAAGTGTGTTACATTAATTCTCCTTAAACACCTTTTTTGCTCAGCTTGTATTCTGTATTTTTGTTTCAGCGTATGTATTCGGTAAGTAGGTATTGACCAGCGTTTAAATTCGACAATAATGCAGTTGAACATTTTCCTTTGTTCACAATAGTTGGGTACTGGTATAAATTCAAAGTGAGTTTGTAAAATCTAATTACAATGTATTGTTTTAAAGGTGAAACAACTTACTCAAGAAAATGCGCATCTGCAAAACCAGGTTGAAGGAAAAGAGGAAAAGGTAAGAAATACATTTGAAAAAAGTTTATTTTCGTATGAACTGTTGCAGTTAGATGATGCAGTGTTTATTACCAATATTAGAATATTAATATTTTTAGTTGAGGTGTAATAATATTCTCGCTTTCATGCGTAACAGCTAAGAATTGTCTTACACACTCGAATGTATATAGGTTGTTCACGGTAAAGTGAGCACTTTTGAAGGCCTTGCTTGATCTACTTGTATGCAGATAGTGTATTCTTGCACATTATGCAGAGTTAATATTGCCGCGGGTCTGATCACTTTATTATTCATGTGTAGCTCAAGTGAAACAGCAGAATTATTAGAAAAGTAAATATTTTACAAGTTTGCTAATTCTTACACTTACATGCAATAAAAAAAAAAAAACAAGAAAGCAAAATATATAATTTCAGTATTCACGAACGTTTACGTAACGCTTTCAATTCAACAATAAGATATGGAAATATTTTCCCCCCATCGTTACCAACTTTACTGGGCGCTTGCCAGTCAGTGGGCCTGTTAAATATACAACGTTGACCAGAATTGATGTGCCAAACTTTGGAAGGTGATTCGTTGTGAAAAACAAGGGGTGTGCACTGACAAACACTAAAGTGTAGTGAATATTAAGAGAGGTACGCGACATCGAAAAAAAAAAAATTCAAAAGCGTGAATGTAAAAATATTAGGAAGTACTTGAGATGGAGTAACAAAAATCAGAATTATGTTTCCTATATCAGAGATTATAAATCAGTTAAAATGTAGTTTAACAAATTGTCCCAATTCATTACTTAAGTAGGGGTAGACACCCTATTTTCCCAGGTAACATTGGCAGACTAGGCGGTAATGAAAAAAGCAAGGAAAATTATTGCTATGGCAAAATGAAGAACAAAAGATCCTTTTGAGCAAAATCGCTCCTGTCAAACATTTTTGAGTAAACGCCACTCAGAATGTCTAATTTTCGGAATATCCATGCAGGGGTAGGCAACACTACTACCACACGCACCACCCACGTGTCTGAGGAAACAGGTGAGGATGTAATCGGTGCTTGCGTGGAGGTGAGCTTGACTGCTGGCAAGTCAGTATTTGCCTGCAGCTGGTTGTGGAAGCATGGAATGTTTTACGTTTGTGGAACTAGTCGACACGCACCTCGAGTACGGAGCAGCCAATACGAATGCAAGGCGAGCAGTGAAGCTGTACCGGCTGCTCTATCCAGCGCGTCGTCAACGTTTGCATGGCTCCATCATAGATTGCGGAATGAAGGGTCGACAAGTGACGTGGCCGAATGTTGGAGCACCGCGTACAAGGCGAACGGCGACATTTGACGAGGATGTGCTTCGCCGTATTGCATACTACATAAACGTGTTTCGTGTATTTCTCCTATTTGTACTCCGTTCCTTATTCTGTGCACTTGTCCTTTCTCATATTCACCAGTACTTACATCGACAAGGCCCTAGCGCGGTGGTTAGATGTGTTTACCCTCACAGGGCTACACAGCACCTTCAAAATTTTGAGTGGCGTTTTCTCAAAAATGGTTTACTGGAGCGAGTTCGGACAAGAGGACCCATTTTGTCCTCATTTTGCCATAGTGAGTAATAATTTGCCTTGCATTTTTCATTAGCACCTAGTATTCCATAGTTACCTGCCAAGATAGGGTGACTACTCCTACTTAAGAAATGAAGGGAGACGATTTGACCAACCACGTTATAACAGATTTACAATTTCCATTTCATGAAACACGATTCTGATTTTTGTTGCTCCATCTTAAGTATTTCTTGATATTTCTACATTCATGCATTTTAAACTTTTTTTTCAATGCTGCGATAGTGTTGATCAATGTATNAAGTATTTCTTGATATTTCTACATTCATGCATTTTAAACTTTTTTTTCAATGCTGCGATAGTGTTGATCAATGTATTCCCCACCGTATTTTTAATAAGGTATCACCCCCTGGAGTTTGGCACATGAATTCTGGTCAACGTTGTATATGCAGGAAGTCCGTCACTATCAAAGGTTACCGACTAAAGTTTTCACGGGTTTATTGATCGAAATCTTTACACTTTTGTTTTTTACATTTGCATGTAGTGTATTCGCACACATGAACACACACGAACACATAAACACCGGTATCACTCACTCGCTTTTTGACCTTGAACACGCATCTACATACTCCTCTTAAGGGGCCCGCCTGCCTGCGTTGTTTTTGATGAAAAAACCGCCTCTTCGCGCCCTACATATAGGGTTACACTAGCATGCGCTACAAGAGCGCCATCGCTGCTACATGCAGGGCTCTGAACTGGCGTGCAGTGTTCTCGTAGTGCTGCATGTACCTATGGGACTTTCAGCAGTGACACTATCATTTTACTGATGAAAAGTCTGTAGCAAAGTTCAATACAGGCTCCTATCATAGTTTGTCCCGTGTCCGGCTATTATATTTTAAGATATGGCAGTCAGAAAAAGCTGTTTTTAACATATTGGAGGGATCCAAAATAATATTTACAACATTCGTGTAATTTTAANAGGCGAGCAGTGAAGCTGTACCGGCTGCTCTATCCAGCGCGTCATCAACTTTTGCATGGCTCCATCATAGATTGCGTAATGAAGGGTCGACAAGTGACGTGGCCGAATGTTGGAGCACCGCGTACAAGGCGAACGGCGGCATTTGNGAATGAAGGGTCGACAAGTGACGTGGCCGAATGTTGGAGCACCGCGTACAAGGCGAACGGCGGCATTTGACGAGGTTGTGCTTCGCCGTATTGCATACTACATAAAATTGTTTAGTGTATTTCTCCTATTTGTACTCCGTTCCTTATTCTGTACACTTGTCCTTTCTCATATTCACCAGTACTTACATCCANTGTATTTCTCCTATTTGTACTCCGTTCCTTATTCTGTACACTTGTCCTTTCTCATATTCACCAGTACTTACATCCACAAGGCCCTAGCGGGGTGGTTAGATGTGTTTACCCTCGCAGGGCTACACAGCACCTTCAAAATTTTGAGTGGCGTTTTCTCAAAAACGGTTTACTGGAGCGAGTTCGGACAAGAGGACCTATTTTGTCCTCATTTTGCCATAGTGAGTAATAATTTGCCTTGCATTTTTCATTACCATCTAGCATTCCATAGTTACCTGCCAAGATAGGGTGACTACTCCTACTTAAGAAATGAAGGGAGACGATTTGACCAACCGCANCATTCCATAGTTACCTGCCAAGATAGGGTGACTACTCCTACTTAAGAAATGAAGGGAGACGATTTGACCAACCGCATTATAACAGATTTACAATTTCCATTTCATGAAACACGATTCTGATCTTTGTTGGTCCATCTTAAGTACTTCNCCGCATTATAACAGATTTACAATTTCCATTTCATGAAACACGATTCTGATTTTTGTTGCTCCATCTTAAGTACTTCCTGATATTTCTACATTTATGCATTTTAAACTTTTTTTTCAATGCTGCGATAGTGTTGATCAATGTATACCCCACCGTATTTTTAATAAGGTANTATGCATTTTAAACTTTTTTTTCAATGCTGCGATAGTGTTGATCAATGTATACCCCACCGTATTTTTAATAAGGTATCACCCCCTGGAGTTTGGCACATGAATTCTGGTCAACGTTGTATATGCAGGAAGAGGCAGTGATAGTTTCCAATGGCTGATTTCAAAAGTGCCCAAATAACTACAAAATCTTTACACTTTTGTTTTTTACATTTGCATGTAGTGTATTCGCACACTGAACACCGGTATCGCTCACTCGCTTTTTGACCTTGAACATGCAGCTACATACTCCTACTAAGGGGCCCGCCTGCCTGCGTTGTTTTTCTACTTTTTTGGCGGAGAAGCGCGGGATGTATAAGGGTTACACTAGCATGCGCTACAAGAGCGCCATCGCTGCTATATGCTGGGCTCTGAACTGGCGTGCAGTGTTCTCGTAGTGCTGCATGTACCTATGGGACTTTNCGCCATCGCTGCTATATGCTGGGCTCTGAACTGGCGTGCAGTGTTCTCGTAGTGCTGCATGTACCTATGGGACTTTCAGCAGTGACACTATCATTTTACTGATGAAAAGTCTGTAGCAAATTTAAATACAGGCTCCTATCATAGTTTGGCCCGTGTCCGGCTATTATATTTTAATATATGGCATTCTGAAAAAGCTGTTTTTAACATATTGGAGGGATCTTAAATAATATTTACAACATTCGTGTAATTTTAAAGTACCATTCCTTCCTCATGTGGTGTATGATGTCTTTTCGTAGGTAAACATACAGTAGGGAGCTGACGAGAAGGCAAGGCTGCGGGACGGGGTGGTGGTCGGGGCCGTAAACCCTCCCTTGCCCCCTTCCGATGTTTAAAGACCTCTGTCAGAGTAACGGGTCACCCTCGCTACTAGCCATCCCAAAAGAAACAGCTCTCTGGAAGTCNTGTTTAAAGACCTCTGTCAGAGTAACGGGTCACCCTCGCTACTAGCCATCCCAAAAGAAACAGCTCTCTGGAAGTCAGTCACTAGTTAGTGTCGGTTGCTTGCGTATCAGGACGGTATATTACGGCGCAGTCTAGGAAGAAAGGGAAAATTATACATAGCAAAGCAAGCGAGGTGATCAGACATGTGAGAAATAAATGTGTGCTTCTTCGATGACTACCAGTTTATTTCGTAAATATATCTCAATCCAATCTGCGTGCATCAGAATACACTATAACTTCCATGAGAAGTGTTTCCAGAATTCGCAAAGAAGGTGCTGATGCTTGTAACAGTTCGCTGTCAACACCAGGCAAACACCGAAAGCGTCCGCATTAAAGATTTGATAGGAGAGTAATAAGAGACGTCATTCATGATTTTTACTTAGTACAGAAACAAGTACCAACATGTCCTAAGCGTCTCGTTGCTTTGAAAGAAAAAATTGATTTTCCATGAGATTTTCACACGCTCAGGCGGATACTGATAGAAATGGGGTTTTAATGGAAACTGTGAAACAGTTCTCGGAAACTATTAGTGGAAAGACCACACATTTTCCACTGTCGTTATAAATACTTAAAATCAATTCTCCACTACTCTTACCTCCCCGCGGGGTATTAAATGATTGATGAAACCTGGGTTGAAAGCAAAATCACATTTAACAAATTTTGGTAAAATGATACTGAACGTGGTGTGTTAACCAACAGTAGTTCTTAGAACCGTGTAATTGTCGTTCATGCAGGTGCTAAAACTGGATTAACTGAAAATGCACTGCTAATTTTTCCAGCTGTCAGAGCTACGGGGGACTTCCATGGGCAGATGAATTCTGCGAACTTTGAAAAGTGGATGCATAATCAGATATTGCCAAACCTACCGGAAAAGTCTGTTGTTATTATGGACAATGCGCCTTACCACTGAGTGCAAGAAAATAAACCCCCATCGAAATATGCAGTGAAAAAGGAAATGGAGTCATGGTTGACATATAACAACATNGAGTGCAAGAAAATAAACCCCCATCGAAATATGCAGTGAAAAAGGAAATGGAGTCATGGTTGACATATAACAACATTCCCTTTACTCATGAAATGCGAAAAACAAAGCTTTTCGACTTAATTGCGCAGAACAGGAAGCCTGNCCCTTTACTCATGAAATGCGAAAAACAAAGCTTTTCGACTTAATTGCGCAGAACAGGAAGCCTGAAATAGTATTTCCCATTGACCAACTTTTAAAACTGCATGGACACGATGTTCTTAGACTTCCTCCTTATATGAGCGAACTTCACCCCATTGAACTAGCGTGGTCTAAAACAAAGAGACTAGTGCGGGAAAAGAACNTCCTCCTTATATGAGCGAACTTCACCCCATTGAACTAGCGTGGTCTAAAACAAAGAGACTAGTGCGGGAAAAGAACCTTACTGATAGCTTGTCGTTAACAAAGCTAATGGAAATCACAACGGAAGCAATATATTCCATCGCTGAAGAAGACTGGCAAGGATACTGTTTGCAGGTCCAAAATATAGAAGCAGACTACTGACAAAAGGACCGTCNGTCGCTGAAGAAGACTGGCAAGGATACTGTTTGCAGGTCCAAAATATAGAAGCAGACTACTGACAAAAGGACCGTCGCGTGGAAGACGCGATAGATAGTTTTGTGATATGCCTAGACCGTGACTCCAGTGGCTCGAGTGTCATCTGACGACGAATTTTCCTCTTCNTTTGTGATATGCCTAGACCGTGACTCCAGTGGCTCGAGTGTCATCTGACGACGAATTTTCCTCTTCCGAATCGGAAATGGCGCTGCCACTTCCCGAAAGTGAATACATTATCATCGAACAATAACATCCACTGTTTGAGTTAAGCGGTAAGAGTATATCCTTTCAGAGTATTTTATTAAAGTTATGAATTCCTGATCTTAACTGTTTTAGCCCTAAATGTATGCCATCAAAATTGTTTTCATGTCTCTATGGTTGTTTCGCAGGTATTTAAGTAAAACAATTTAAGTTAAAACAGTTTAAAAATGTTGTTTTTGGCCATACNGTTGTTTCGCAGGTATTTAAGTAAAACAATTTAAGTTAAAACAGTTTAAAAATGTTGTTTTTGGCCATACTGAAAATCTTCAAATTAGTATTGGTAATGTCAAATATGTTTTAACAAATGTAACTATTGTAAAATGTGATTAATTTTCGTACTGGGACAGATTGCGAATATGTACAATAAATAGCTAGCTTTAAAAATGTGTACTTCAAACACAATGTAAACCATTTCGCGCAACCAGGCAAACGGGCACCTAAAATGGCGAATTTAAAGGTTACTGTCAAAAGAAATAATAGAGGCGTATACCATGACATTATAGAGTATATTTGTATGCGTGTCGTATGAAAGGAAAATCTCCCTGCGAACTGATAGTTTTAGTACTGGTAGTACAGGTTGGAGGCGAAGGTGGCGACATTGCGGCCCACTAGGCCCACTCTCCCGCTCACCCCACCCTGCCCGAATTCCAGAGCCTCGCCTTCTCGTGAGCTCTGGACTGCACTAGAGGCACGTTTTTTTTTTTCTGAAACTATTAAACGTGCGTCTAATGAGCTGAACTACGAAGAGAGCACACACTTAAGACTAGTCCTGTAGATTACTTTCAAGACACAGCGCACATTATAAACGCCATTGCTAACCANGAGAGCACACACTTAAGACTAGTCCTGTAGATTACTTTCAAGACACAGCGCACATTATAAACGCCATTGCTAACCACTCCAACATATTTAAAAACTGTCTTTTCAAAGTACTGTATCTCAAAATATGCGGGTTATAAACATANCTCCAACATATTTAAAAACTGTCTTTTCAAAGTACTGTATCTCAAAATATGCGGGTTATAAACATACATAAGTACTCAAGGGGAGTGCACTAAACATTTCTACAGACTTTCCGGATTTTTTTTTGCAATTGGGAAACGTGCCGGACGATGCCGCTATTCTGCGTATTTTCTCGGGGATCTCCCAATTCCCCCGTTCCTTCATTCCGGCGCTGCTCCATACTCACCTTGCTTCACCCTCATCGGCTCTCAAGACCACGATTTTAAGAGCCGCCAAAATCTCTTCACTCACTCCCTCATGAGAACATTGCATGCCAGTTCAGAGACTTGCGCGTATCAGCGATGGCACTATTGACGCGCGCGGCTTCGCTTCTAAACCTCAAATGTGCTAACCACCATTACTAACCACCTGCAGGTAGAGCAACTCTGAACTACGAGGTCTTGAGAGCCGATGGGGGTGAAATGAGGTGAGTATGGAGCAGCGATGGAAGGAAGGGACGGGGGAAACGGGAGATCCCGGAGAAAACTCGCCGACCAGCGGCATCGTCTGGCAAGATTCCCACATGCGAAAATCTGGATGCAACCCCGCCGGGAATCGAACCCGGTTCGCCTAAGTAAGANGGCAAGATTCCCACATGCGAAAATCTGGATGCAACCCCGCCGGGAATCGAACCCGGTTCGCCTAAGTAAGAGGGGAGCAGTCTAACCACTGCACTACTGTGGCCCCCTGAATATTTGACGCAGCAAGAATTGAATGTCTGCGATCTACCTTTTCTCAATTTTAAACTTGTATCAAGTTTTATTAATTGATTCTCTTATGTTGTACATCCACTAGGATTCTTTTCCAAAATATGTACTTTAGCTCAAATTTTAATTTTCATGGCAAGTTCTCAGAGCATACACGTAATGATGTTGAAATTGTTTTAAACTGTGTTGGAATATTAACTTTATAATATATTTTTGGGATTTACCACAAAGTGTTTGAAATTNTTTAAACTGTGTTGGAATATTAACTTTATAATATATTTTTGGGATTTACCACAAAGTGTTTGAAATTCTGTGTCTGGACATATGGATGTCGCTATTTCACATACATAAATGGCCTTCGAACTACGTAAGTAAGGTCTGAATACAAGATTTTTAAATATTTAGTATTCTGCATTATTTTCCTTTGGCCTCAGACCAAATAAAAAATCTACGGTTTCAGTGAACGTACAAGCAAATATAAGTACATAATGTGTGTCTATGTACACCAAAATAATTTAAGATACTTAATTCAACAGAATATCTCTCATGTCAAAATTTTTTAATTGTGTTTCGAGCATTAGGTTTAAAAACAAAGTGTGTTACATTAATTCTCCTTAAACAGCTTTGTTGCTCAGCTTGTATTCTGTATTTTTGTATCAGCGTATGTATTCGGTAAGAAGGTATTGACCAGAGTTTAAATTCGACAATCATGCAGTTGAACATTTTCCTTTGTTCACAATAGTTGGGTACTGGTATAAATTCAAAGTGAGTTTGTAAAATCTAATTACAATGTATTCTTTTAAAGGTGAAAACACTTACTCAAGAAAATGCGCATCTGCAAAACCAGGTTGAAGGAAAAGAGGAAAAGGTAAGAAATACATTTCAAAAAAGTTTATTTTCGCATGAACTGTTGCAGTTAGATGATGCAGTGTTTATTACCAATATTAGAATATTAATATTTTTAACTTGGGTGTAATTATATCCTTGCTTTCATGCGTAACAGCTAAGAATTGTCTTACACACTCGAGTGTATATAGGTTGTTCACGGTAAAGTAAGCACTTTTGAAAGCCTTGCTTGCAATCTACTTGTATGCAGATAGTGTATTCTTGCACATTATGCAGAGTTAATATTGCCGCGGGTCTGATCACTTTATNATGCAGATAGTGTATTCTTGCACATTATGCAGAGTTAATATTGCCGCGGGTCTGATCACTTTATTATTCATGAGTAGGTCAAGTGAAACTGCGGAATTATTAGAAATGTAAATATTTTACAATTTAACCAATTCTTACACTTACACGCAATTAAAAAAAAACAAGAAGGCAAAATATATTATTTCAGTATTCCCGAACGATTACATAACGCTTTCAATTCAACAGTAAGATATGGAAATATTTTCCCCCCATCGTTACCAACTTTACTGGGCGCTTGCCAGTCAGTGGGCCGGTTAAATATACAACGTTGACCAGAATTGATGTGCCAAACTTCGGGAGGTGATTCGTTTTGAAAAACAAGGGGTGTGCACTGACAAACACTAAAGTGTAGTGAATATTAAGAGAGGTACGCGACATCGAAAAAANAACAAGGGGTGTGCACTGACAAACACTAAAGTGTAGTGAATATTAAGAGAGGTACGCGACATCGAAAAAAAAAAAAATTCAAAACCGTGAATGTAAAAATATTAGGAAGTACTTGAGATGGAGTAACAAAAATCAGAATTNAAAAAAAAAAAAATTCAAAACCGTGAATGTAAAAATATTAGGAAGTACTTGAGATGGAGTAACAAAAATCAGAATTGTGTTTCCTATATCAGAGTTTATAAATCAGTTAAAATGTAGTTTGACAAATTGTCCCAATTCATTACTTAAGTAGGGGTAGACACCCTATTTTCCCAGGTAACATTGGCAGACTAGGCGGTAATGAAAAAAGCAAGGAAAATTATTGCTATGGCAAAATGAAGAACAAAAGATCCTTTTGAGCAAAATCGCTCCTGTCAAACATTTTTGAGTAAACGCCACTCAGAATGTCTAATTTTCGGAATATCCATGCAGGGGTAGGCAACACTACTACCACACGCACCACCCACGTGTCTGAGGAAACAGGTGAGGATGTAATNTCAAGGGGAGTGCACTAAACATTTCTACAGACTTTCCGGATTTTTTTTTGCAATTGGGAAACGTGCCGGACGATGCAGCTGGTCTGCGGGTTTTCTCGGGGATCTCCCAATTCCCCCGTTCCTTCATTCCGGCGCTGCTCCATACTCACCTTGCTTCACCCTCATCGGCTCTCAAGACCACGATTTTAAGAGCCGCCAAAATCTCTTCACTCACTCCCTCACGAGAACATTGCATGCCAGTTCAGAGACTTGCGGGTATCAGCGATGGCACAATTGATGCGCGCGGCTTCGCTTCTCAACCTCAAACATGCTAACCACTATTACTAACCACCTCCAGGTAGGGCGACTCTGAACTACGCGGTCTTGAAAGCCGATGGGGGTGAAATGATGTGAGTATGGAGCAGCGATGGAAGGAAGGGACGGGGGAAACGGGAGATCCCGGAGAAAACTCGCCGACCAGCGGCATCGTCTGGCAAGATTCCCACATGCGAAAATCTGGGTGCGGCCCCGCCGGGAATCGAACCCGGTTCGCCTAAGTAAGAGGGGAGCAGTCTAACCACTGCACTACTGTGGCCCCCTGAATATTTGACGCAGCAAGAATTGAATGTCTGCGATCTACCTTTTCTCAATTTTAAACTTGTATCAAGTTTTATTAATTGATTCTCTTATGTTGTACATCCACTAGGATTCTTTTCCGAAATGTGTACTTTAACTCAAATTTTAATTTTCATGGCAAGTTCTCAGAGCATACACGTAATTATGTCGAAATTGTTTTAAACTGTGTTGGAATATTAACTTTATAATATATTTTTGGGATTTACCACAAAGTGTTTGAAATTCTGTGTCTGAACATACGCATGTCGCTATTTCACATACATAAATGGCCTTTGAACCTCGTTACTAAGGTCTAAATACAAGATTTTTAAATATTTAGTATTCTGCATTATTTTTCTTTGGCCTCAGAACAAAATAAAAAATCTACGGTTTCAGTGAACGTACAAGCAAATATGAGTACATAATGTGTGTCTATGTACACCAAAATAATTTAAGATACTTAATTCAACAGAATATCTCTCATGTCAAAATTTTTTAATTGTGTTTCGAGCATTAGGTTTAAAAACAAAGTGTGTTACATTAATTCTCCTTAAACAGCTTTGTTGCTCAGCTTGTATTCTGTATTTTTGTATCAGCGTATGTATTAGGTAAGAAGGTATTGACCAGAGTTTAAATTCAACAATTATGCAGTTGAACATTTTCCTTCGTTCACAATAGTTGGGTACTGGTATAAATTCAAAGTGAGTTTGTAAAATCTAATTACAATGTATTCTTTTAAAGGTGAAAACACTTACTCAAGAAAATGCGCATCTGCAAAACCAGGTTGAAGGAAAAGAGGAAAAGGTAAGAAATACATTTCAAAAAAGTTTATTTTNAAGGTAAGAAATACATTTCAAAAAAGTTAATTTCGTATGAACTGTTGCAGTTAGATGATGCAGTGTTTAATACCAATATTAGAATATTAATATTTTTAGTTGAGGTTCTAATGATGCAATATTCGTAATTTTTCGGGACTCGAGTGTAAAATTCTTTCGTGTATTGAAGCTTTGTAAAGCTTCGTAAATTTTATCGGGTTCAAGTTTAAAGCCGTGGTGGCTCGTTTCCCGTGTTAGTTTATCCGGCAGACGTGTTCGTTTGTAGGTTATCGGGAGGATGTCTGATTGTTATGTATTATCAGGAGTCCGGTTGTGTTTCGTTTCGAACATCGTTGTCTTGGGGAAGCGTCAGCATTAAGTAGATTAGTTCGTTTCTGTGGATCAGACAACGTCGAAACGTTTTAGTTCCTTCGGCGCAGTTTTAATGCGTCAACAAATGTTATACGAAACGAGAGGTTAGTTTATCGGGAGGTTGAATGCGTCGACAGTTTTAGTTCCTACAGCGCATTTTGAGGCAACGTCAACAAGTTTTTGTTGTACAAGAGGTTAGTTTCTGTTGACGGCGCAGGATTAGTTCGTGCGGAGCAGTCAGTTATGATAACGTCGTGGAGAGCGTGCGTGGCCAGGCCGTTATCTCAGGAGAGGGGGGTGATAGGCAGCACAAAAAGGGCATGTGTCTGTCGCCCTGAAAGCAGTCTTATTCAAGGCAGTCGTCAGGGAGAGTTACTTCACGTCGCCCGTGAGGGCAGGTCAGCGCAGTCGAGAAGTATCATGCAATGCTAGCCTAGGCCGCGTTCGGGCAGGACTAGAACCCCCACATCGGCAACTAGACTTTAATATATCATTTCTCAGCCGGTGTGGGAGGTAGCTGCATTTTAAGTTTCTTCGGGTCAGTTTTTTAAGAACATCATTACGTAAACGACTGTGGCACTGTTAACTGCAATAGTATATTTAATGGTAAAGGTTCGTACTCTGCATACTGGACATTCGTAGATGAACTGTGTCAATCAAAAGATAAATAAAATATATATCAAACTAATATGGAACTTTTTTCTTAAGTAAATAGTGTTCAATTAACAGAGTCTCGTGTTTCTACCCTGAGCAAGCCGTGGAAACATAAACAGTCGGCAGTAACAAGTGCCGAACGTTAACAACATGGCGCCCACCTGTGCGGCTGCATTAATATATCGTAACTAGCCCGCGGGAACTTTACAACATGGCGTCCACTTGCGAGGCAGTAATATTTTTAATATAATGTAAACGTAACAAAGGCGGAACATTACAAGGTGTAATAATATTCTCGCTTTTGTGCGTAACGGCTAAGAATTGTCGTACACACTCAAATGTATATAGGTTGTTCACGGTAAAGTGAGCACTTTTGAAGACCTTGCTTGATCTACTTGTATGCAGATAGTGTATTCTTGCACATTATGCAGAGTTAATATTGCCGCGGGTCTGATCACTTTATTATTCATGCATAGGTCAAGTGAAACTGCGGAGTTATTAGAAAAGTAAATATTTTACAATTTGCCAATTCTTACACGCAATAAAAAAAAGAAAGCAAAATATATTATTTCAGTATTCACGAACGTTTACATAACGCTTTCAATTCAACAATAAGATACTGAAATATTTTCCCCCCATCGTTACCAACTTTACTGGGCGCTTGCCAGTCAGTGGGCGGGTTAAATATACAACGTTGACCAGAATTCATGTGCCAACTTTGGGAGGTGATTCGTTATGAAAAACAAGGGATGTGCACTGACAAACACTAAAGTGTAGTGAATATTAAGAGAGGTACGCGACATCGAAAAAAAAAATTCAAAAGCGTGAATGTAAAAATATTAGGAAGTACTTGATATGGAGAAACAAAAATCGGAATCGTGTTTCGTATAACAGAGATTGTAAATCAGTTAAAATGTAGTTTGTCCAATCGTCCCCATTCATTACTTAAGTAGGGGTAGACACCCTATTTTCGCAGGTAACTTTGGCAGACTAGGCGGTAATGAAAAATGCAAGGAAAATTATTGCTATGGCAAAATGAAGAACAAAAGATCCTTTTGAGCGAAATCGCTCCTGTCAACCATTTTTGAGTAAACACCACTCAGAATTTCTAATTTTCGGAGTATCCATGCAGGGGTAGGCAACACTACTACCACACGCACCACCCACGTGTCTGAGGAAACAGGTGAGGATGTAATCGGTGCTTGCGTGGAGGTGAGCTTGACTGCTGGCAAGTCAGTATTTGCCTGCAGCTGGTTGTGGAAGCATGGAATGTTTTACGTTTGTGGAACTAGTCGACACGCACCTCGAGTACGGAGCAGCCAATACGAATGCAAGGCGAGCAGTGAAGCTGTACCGGCTGCTCTATCCAGCGCGTCATCAACTTTTGCATGGCTCCATCATAGATTGCGGAATGAAGGGTCGACAAGTGACGTGGCCGAATGTTGGAGCACCGCGTACAAGGCGAACGGCGGCATTTGGCGAGGATGTGCTTCGCCGCATTGCATACTACATAAACGTGTTTTGCGTATTTCTCCTATTTGTACTCCGTTCCTTATTCTGTACACTTGTCCTTTCTCATATTCACCAGTACTTACATCCACAAGGCCCTAGCGGGGTGGTTAGATGTGTTTACCCTCGCAGGGCTACACAGCACCTTCAAAATTTTGAGTGGCGTTTTCTCAAAAACGGTTTACTGGAGCGAGTTCGGACAAGAGGACCTATTTTGTCCTCATTTTGCCATAGTGAGTAATAATTTGCCTTGCATTTTTCATTACCATCTAGCATTCCATAGTTACCTGCCAAGATAGGGTGACTACTCCTACTTAAGAAATGAAGGGAGACGATTTGACCAACCGCATTATAACAGATTTACAATTTCCATTTCATGAAACACGATTCTGATTTTTGTTGCTCCATCTTAAGTACTTCTTGATATTTCTACATTCATGCATTTTAAACTTTTTTTTTCAATGCTGCGATAGTGTTGATCAATGTATACTCCACCGTATTTTTGATAAGGTATCACCCCCTGGAGTTTGGCACATGAATTCTGGTCAACGTTGTATATGCAGGAAGAGGCAGTGATAGTTTCCAATGGCTGATTTCAAAAGTGCCCAAATAACTACGAAATCTTTACACTTTTGTTTTTTGCATTTGCATGTAGTGTATTCGCACACATGAACACACACAAATACATACACAAATGCATACATATGCACACAACCGTACACTCGCTGATGTTAACGCCTTAATTTGAACTCAATTTTGAAACCTCGAGATTCTAAGGTAATTCGTTCATGAAAATTAGTAGTTAGAAAATGCTGTTTCTGTGGCAATGGCTGGGGACTGAGTATCATCTGCCATCATGGATAATGCCACAGTGGCCATTTTGTGTCAGCCATTGTGTATAGCCTTTATTTTGGTGTTATTGACCATCTTATTTCCGGTAGCCATTTTTTTTAATTTTTTAGCTTCTGCAATGGAGGAAGTCCAACGAATTTATCGGCCTAATCCATTCTTTTAGCTGACCAGAAATGACAAATCTGTCTCTCTGGCATGGCAGCTGTCTCCTATTGGTGTGTCACCATTTATCTACGCTGGTGTTCAAAATTAAAGTAACAGACGGACATCAGTCCCTCCCGCGATCATTTTGCACAAAATAGTATCAGGCGAGAGTAAATGATAAAGCATAATCAAAGTAAACATTGTAATACCGTTCCCTGATGAACTAACAGGAAAAATCAACACATGATCTGGTTTGTAAGAGTTAGTCACTTTCGCAAACATCCATAAAACCGGATATGTCTGCTCAATATGGCGAGTGATCACCTCTGGCAGCAACACAGGCCTGATAACGATGTGGCATACTCCAAATAAGGTCACCAATCGCAGTTTCCTGTAAAGAAGCTCGTAGGGCCTGAAGAGTGATTGGTGAAATTCGGGCGTGAAGCAACTTGTCTTACTAGAGAATCCCACACATGCTCTATTGGATTTAAGTCGGAGAGCGAGCAAGCCACTCCATGTGCGATGCGTGCAATATATTCATTTTCCAGGAAGACATCAACCAGCTGTGCTCTGTGAGGCCGAGCATTATCGTCTATCAGTAGGAAGTGTAAGTCCACAGCATCTCAAATCAACACATAATTGGGTGCCAAGATCTCATCACAATACCTGACAGTAGTTAAACCTTGTCGGTGTACAGGACTTCAGTGCATCTCAGGGCTAGGCCCCATACACCTACAGGTGAAGTAATTCATGCAAGGGGGCATACATCACGATAGAGAGGGATTGGGCAGGCATAGTCGAGATTGGGGCCATGACAACCTCCGTGAGATATATTTAGTTAACCTATAAAAAAAGAAGTGGGAGGGTAAAATCGGCATAGACACCATAAAAACTCTCCGAACGGAAAATAATTCAAAACTGTTGCACGCATCATCAGAAAATGCTACAGGAGTAAGATGGTTAGGAACTACGCTCTTATTTCTTATTAGTGGCTGGTGAAAAACTATTAAAGAGGAGCGGGGTTTCTTCTTGCAAAGCCAGTTTCCCCCTTATAAATATCATGTACGTTTTTACACTTAGAATTGAAGGTAGGTTAGAAAAAAAATTGCAGATAGGATAACATTAGGGGTAAGTACGGGGTCACTATCATGGAAATATAGTACTCATGAGTTACGCACCTCAAAAAGGGTGACCAATTTATAATTAGATTAACTAGGGAATTAAATAGAAAAAAAATGCTTATAACACCAAAAGGACAAGCAAATACGTATTGTAAAAACGTTTTATGATAATTTTTGGCTAAAGTGGTTCAGAGCAATCAAAAATGTTTCATAAAATAATAATTGTTTTATTATATGTGTAAAATGTTTTCTTTTTAATATTTATTTCTGTATTTTATATTTGATTATATTGGAATTCAGGCGCGGTTTGGAAAACATTCATAGTGGATCCTTAAAAATGAAATAGCAAAACAATTTTTTTTTTTTTTACATCTCAGAACGAATATTTAGAATGTTATAATGCTTGCATAATCAATTATATATTTTGTGTTTGTCAGTACTACAAAGTTAATTTTTAATGGAATATTGTACAACATGGTAACGAATACAAAAGTACGGGATGGAAATGCTTGGCTTTTTCATGTGGTGTGTGTGAAGTTCCCCGAGGAATTTTTCCAACACACTTCCGTACCATTATGTTACTTTTCGTTACAATAAAAACTTATTGCATACACAAATATCTGCATCAAGTAAGTGTTCTTTATTTTCCTGTAAACACAACCACATTTGTTTACAGAGCACTTTATACTTTGCGTGAAAACTGAAATGTGTACTGCGGCTGTGGCAGTTCAAGTCGTTCCTGCTGTCGGCCGGCTACGAGCACTACCCGGGGTTCGGCTTCTACAAGTACTTCTCGCAAGCACAGACGTGGGACGAGGCGGTGCAGACTTGCAAGTCCTGGGACTCGCACCTCGGGATTGTCAACTCCAGGGACGAGGCCAGGGTGTACGCCACCATCATAGCCCGCCACCCGGTCGTCGAGGGCGCCTACAACTCGGCCTACTTCCACAGCGGCTTCAAAGAAGTCGGCAACACGCGGCAGTTCCAAACTCTCGACGGTTTGTTTCCTCATATGACCATTTTTTTTTTTTTTAAGCTATGCGGAGGCATGGTATATGTTGTTCATGGTAAACGGAGCACTTTTGAAAGCCCTGCTTAAGATCTACTTGTATGCACATTGTGTATGCTTACACGTGATCACTTTATTCGTGTGTCAGTCAAGTAAAACTAAAATTAAAAAAAAAGTGAATTTCTTATAAATTTGCTAATTCTTATACTTACATGCAACAAAACCTTTTCAATACTCACAAATGTATACCTAACACTTTTAATTTAACATTAAGACGTGGAACTACTTTCCCTCCGTCGTCACTGGGTGCATGCCAGCCAGCCTGCTCGTTAGAATATGTGCAGTTATAGGCAGCAATATTTTTCAGAGGTGCTCAATTAACCGTGGACAGCTTACAGCACGACGAGCACTGTGTTATGCCGGGTGAATCTATCTCCCCTACAAAGAGACCCGCCTACCTGGAACTGTTTTCCGCATTCGAGGTAAAGAAGCGCGGGAGCGATAAGGGTGACATTGTCACGTGCATTAAAGTTCTATTCATATTAAAGTTAACATGAAGCTCGTTACGTTAACTCTGCGTTGTTTTTAAGTCCAGGTATACATTGCGCAGTAGTGTATGTATACTATCAATCAAGAATGAAAGTTTGCCTCGTCAAACACTTTATGCTTAAATTGAGAATTGAGAGGGGGGACGGGCTTAGGAGTATTGACAGTACCCCTGGGAAGAGGGGCAAATTAGGGTAACAGCCCCCCTCTCCAGGAGGTTCGGATGCACCATAATTATGGTACACAAACGCAAGGTTTATAACTTGTTTACCATAATTACAGTACAAGTGGGCTACAAGCATTGGATCTCATACGTTAATTTCTAAATGTGTACCATAATTTACTCTTTCGGGGATTCCAAAACACTATTGCAAGTCGACCTCGGCCCCACTCTTCATACGATAATATGAGGATGCTTAACATAATTTACTCTGTGGCTTCCAAACATTCCCGGAGAGCCATCGAGAGTCCAGATCGGCCGAACGGTTTACCAGATATTAATGTTCAGAAGTACGAATGTACCATAATTTTTATTTATCTGCATATTTACACACCTCCAGGAGTTGTTAACCAACCAATACATACCATGCAAATGGGCCTAAAGGTACGAACAAGCCCCTACAATAGTTATTAATCACCCAATACATACCATAAATTTTAATATTGTATAATAATTTTTTAATCGCAAAATATATTTACATATTACCTGCGACACTTATCGTGGCCTAGCCCACGGAATCTGTGGACCCAACCCCTGGTCTATACATTAATGAAGAACAAAAGTTTGGAGCTGAGAAGTGCTAAGTTCAAGGGTATGCAGCATCTCCCTCTCAAGGGTTGAAGGAATGCCAACCCCTTCAGTACCTATTTCCATCCCCACCCCTCCCGGTTCCACCACCTCGTTTGGCGCAGGGGGAATGTTTTGCCACTTCCCTTTTTTGTTTGCGTGTCGTTTCCACCCCATTTGTGCTAGGGACTTGAAATTTGACATAATATCTTTTGGTGGAGTTTCATTCAAGCAAATAAAATTTTAAAATTAGAATTTCTTAAGGATGGGGGTTTGTTTTTCGATTCCCAAAATCATGGAATCCGATCAACCTACAACATTCCATTTTGGCATGTTTTAAAGCCCATCAGATATCATCTCACACCGTACTGTCAACCTCCCCTTAACTACATGATTTTAAGGGACATCAAATTAAAAATTACTTTTCCCTTGATGCTCTGAGCTACGGTGACGGGGCTCAATATGCACGCTCGGGGACCCCAGCACCTTTGAGCCATTATGATGATCTCCATTCATTGTCGATTGCTGTGTAAAAATTTCCTAGTTTAGGCTCATTTTTTCTACTTTGTCCCCTTCTTTAAAGTGTTTCCATTTTCGTGCCCCTCGAGTCCCGAAAATTGTGCTTAGAAAAATCACAACTTTCGATGCCTATTCCCACTTTATCCTTTAAAACTTTTGTGGAATGCTGAATTTTTCATAACTCTCCTTCCATCTTTATTCAAACCCTCCTTCACCCGAAGCCACCACTCAAAAGCATAAGCAGAAATAGCATTGAGGTGTGGAGGATATTTTGCTGCTTATATTGTACCGCTCGCTGTTTCCATGCATTTCAGCAATTTGTTACAGACAACAGAGTTTACAATATTTTGAGTTTTTAAGGGGGAGGGTGTCAATTTTTGATCCCAGTATATCCGAGACGATTTAGATTATATAATTCAAATTTGCCCTCGCTCCTTAGCCCAAGTCACATGTCACGCAGGTGAACGGGACTGGCGTGTCATGCAGAGCGCCTGCACATAGGCCACAACTTTGAACAGCTTCTCTAGAGATTGTCGTGCAGACCCTACATCGCCATTACTGTCGCCCATTGTCCGTGTAGCTTGACACACGTGTACCAATAATCAACCACTGGCGAGACCCACGTACCTCAAGTTTATGGTGACCTCTGTGCAGGCGCTCTCCGCGTGGCGTGCCGTTCCGTTCGCCTTCGTGATATGCAACTTCTTGTGCACGCAGATACGTGAAGTTGCGGACTATCGGCACTGTTTTGCTAACTTTAATTTCAATTTTAAAATACTAGATGAATTTTCCAAACATTTTTCTACTAGAATTTAATGTTTATATTTGCCCGTAGATACCGTCTTTTGAATTTAGGCATGCAGTTATTAAACACCTTGTAATAAACNGCCTTTTGAATTTAGGCATGCAGTTAATAAACACCTTGTAATAAACACATACATCAGTATTTTCAGAGCATAAGATACAGCATGTCTGTTAGTGCTGAATTACAGCTTATAGCCGAACCTTCCTTAACACTTCAGTGTGGACACAGCTACGATTTTATAAAAGAAAATTTAATGAGCTTTATGTTGACTTTAGAGTGAATCAACCTGTGTGCCATTACCTCAATGCGCAAGACTCTGAACTGGCATGCAGTGTTTCCATCGTGCAGCATTTACCTATGAGACAGATTTGTCAAACTGTGTATAATTGTATAAAGGACAAACACATGAATTTTTTTTCTCAGATTTTGCTATGTTAATAGCCATTCACTCCGAGAACATTCTCAGATTTAACTCATCAATTAATTACTTTTAACAGTTTGAGAATAGTGTGTTCTTTAATATTATTTCTTTAGAAGTAAATAATACCATTTTATTTTCAATTAAGCCTGCCAATTTGTTTACCAATATTTTTTGGTAGCTGAAATTTAGTTAATCATGTTGCAGGCGTTCCACTTTCCGCGGCCGGATACGCCGAATGGGACAGTGGGGAGCCCAACAATAGCGAAGAACACTGCGGGACAATAAAACGTGATGCCAAGCTGAACGACGCTCCGTGCTCCTTGCGGTTCGCATACATCTGCGAGGTGGAATACCCATGAACTAAGACACGAACTCGCTCACTTTGAACTTTGCAACTGAATACATATGTGACAAATTAAGTAATTTTGCTGTGCAACGTATAATCACTACAAAACTATTCTTCAAGTTTTAAAAGAATTTCAGTTGCAGGCAGGATATTTTTCCAAAGGTTGATTTCAAAACGGCTTAATACTTATCTTCACCAGCACCCGGCCTCCCACCATGACAATGGGAACTGAGATATCATGGGAAACTAGGCAGACGTTGATGGTTGACGTTCTTGGGTTAGGGTGGCTTTACAATATAAAAACAATTATTTAAGAATAATGCTGTTAACTGCCTAATTGCATGCGCGCGCGCGCACACACACACACACAGAACGTCCTGTATTTAATATCCAAAATTCAAACAATGTTTAATTGAAGCCAAATAATACTCTCGATAACCATGCCCTCTTTACAATTTGTTAATCACCACGAACCTAACCTCACGTAACACACCTATCACTAGTCACATAATTCTTCAAGGCTGACATTTTCAGACACACACTCTCTTCTTGTGTGAATCAAACTCACAAATACCAGCTTCCTGCTAACTACCACCATGCTCTGATTGGCCACTATTACAGAATTTTTACTAGTGTGTTAAATACACATAGATATTGTAATAAACAAATATGTATCACAATTGAAATAATTATTAAGTACAATAATATGTCAAAATATTCATGCAATGCGTATTTTTCATCATTAGCTCATTAATGTTTGGTAACAGTTTAAATGCCTGTTATTATTTTATCTGTGCTGATGTTAACTGTTAAACATGGATTTGTGAATATACGCAGTTTATTTTAAGAATTCCCAAGTTTTTAGATTTAAAATTTTTATTTCACATAAATTTGGTGTCTGCCAAGTTGTTTTGTATAAAAGATGGCAACCTCCTCTCATTCTGCTTTGCGCTACGTAACACATTTTATAAAACTGTATAGTTTGGTTGCTTCTGTTCATCACCCATGTAGCTGCTCGTGCACATCAATTACTTATTTCTTCTCTGAATAAAAAAAAAGTGTCATTGAATGTAATATTTTGACACACCTGAGAAAGTAATTATTTATGTTGTTCCTAAAATAAAAGTTGTGGCAAAAAAAAATTCAAAACATGGAGGATTAATTCCCCTTTACAGGTGGCAAAGTGTGTGTGTGTACTTTTCTCATACACAAAAGTAGTTTGATATGGTATGTTATACGACGCAATTCGGATTGTGCGTGCAAAGTACATTTAATGGGAAAAACCAAAGTTCGAGCTGTGCCACTCTACTTGCACAACATCCATAATGCTCACACGCATGTCATTTGCTCTTTGTTCTGTCTATCCTTCTAGACAACTGCTATATTGAACTCTGTCAAAAGTTAACACTCCACCCTAATTGCAGATATTCAGGTCTACTGGTAAACTGTTAATTTTTAACATCCATAAAATACAGTATATTTCTTCTACTCCTGCTTTCCAGTCCTACAACCGTCAGTATACGTCAACTTTCCCCCAGAAAATAATATGAATTGAGCTTTATTAGGCACATCCCAAGTCTCTGTTCCACTCTAGTAGCTGCCACATTAATATTTGTCCATAAACTTTACATTAATTGAAAAACTTAAATAAAACATATTACAAAAATACATATTTTAATGCACCCAATGAGTGCATGTTCTGCTCGATGTCAGCATGCCGTCATCTGGGCTCCAACAATATTCTCTCTCTCATGTAACTTGGCAAGATTTTGACAGTTCGACGAAAGTAGCACCAATGTTTACTTTTTGTTTATGTATCCATTCGCCATCAACTGGTGCATCAAGTGGCAGCTCTATATTTTACTAACTTGCTCTCAGCTAATCCACTTGTCATTGTAATGCTAAACAAATTTTAAGGTATTTATAGACGGACATCTGTCTAAAAAATTCTAGGTTATCACAGTAAAAAAGAAAACCTTGCAAAAAAATTTAATATTTGCTAACTCAATTTTAATTTATTAGAGACAGCGAATTTTGGTTGATATTTGCAAGACAATAATTATAGTTCTTATCACACTTTGGACGTTGCAGCTAATATGTTAAAAACTGGAAGTAAAAGTAATTCGGGGAACTTGCTTGACAACGCACTTTCAGTTTAATTTGTCAACAAAATTTAACTTACTACNCAGAGTCCTGAAAGGATAGTCTAGCCATAATGACTAGAATTCAAACTGCCCGAGCAAGCAGTTTTATCCAATACATCGCCCCAGGCCACATTGACTCCCTGTAGTGCAGTATTCCTCCATCCTGTTGCCTGGGACAGCCTAGCCCAAGACAACACCGGAACTTTACTTAACTAGGATGCTAATAACTGACAAGACACTGAAATGATACCCACAGAATTACCGATGAAGAGCGAATGGCAAGAAAAATGACTGAGAAAAAAAAACAACACACATGTAAAAATGATTACCGAGGGACGGCTCACAGCTCGTAGTTTACTCTGTGGTCGAGGGTGGCGATAAGGGGCTGCGAGGTGCGATTGGCCAACTGGTCATGGGGTTGCATCTGCATTCATCCCATACATATCGTATGCACTTCACACGGAGCATACAAAACTAACCTGAGTGTCATTGCACACCCAATATTGTCACAGGCTCAAGTTAGACTGGTTGGGCAGGGGGAAATTACCACAAAATACAACTCCTGTGAACACGCAAGCCCGTTCACAACAGCAATAAACCACACACACTGCATTGCTCTAATAAATTTTATTACCTGAAGTTGTAAAATCAGACTTCATTACAATGTCAACAACAATGCATATAAATAATATTTATACATTATTTTATTTTGTCTATACACCAATCGTATGCACAACAAACCAAATTTTGTTTAAAAATTTGAAAAGCTGTTATTACAGGCAGTGTATTATTATAATGGTGTTTTACTAATACCTAAAATACACACAACAAGAACTTTTATTATTATTTCCAAATGAGTTTACTATCTTCTGCATTAAGTCAAGACTTTATCAATATTGCTGGCATATTCTATTCCAAAAATACATTCAGGTCAAAATATTGAAACATCTCTTTCTATGATTCGAGAAATAATTCTGTACAATTGGCTGAAAACTGGTGCGGCCACAAATTTTCCAGTGTGTAAACTGCAAACATAACACTTCAGTACGAAAATAATACAAAAGTCAACAAACAGAAGCTGTTGGCCTCCTTTGTAAAGACATCATACAAGTGAATCATTTTGGTTGACAATAACTACTTTTTTATGTCTAATAGGAAGCTGATTAAAAATCATAAATCTGGCACAAAGTACAACAAAATAACACTTTGGGCTACAAAACATATTTCCTTTAAACTGATATAGTATTGCACACTTGCACAAACAGTTTCAAACACGCTGTCTGCAATCGCTGGCAACAAAATACCTACACACTTTTTTTTTTTGGTCAAAATTTATACACATTTTAAACACTTGCAATCTTTAATGCTTTAAAAAAGAAAGTCAACCAAATAAATATAAACATTTCTTTGATTTGACAGTAAGTAAGCTTACTTCCAGCACTCAACATATAATGCCTCATACTGTACTTGTTTGGTAAACAATTCTTAGTGGTTTATTTCCTGACGTAAGGAGGAATAACAAGTGTCGCTCCTGTCTGACTCCACAGTGTACGAGTTTGAATTGTCATTCCAGTGCTGTGAATATTAACATAATTCTGCAGTACAGCAACAGGGTCCAAAAGTTTGCTTAAAATTTGAAGGAAGATAACAAGAAAAAGAAAAATCAAAATGTTTGTATTTTGTAGGATTTGTAGCACTTCTCAAGCAGCACTGCCTCCCAGGTTGCTGTCTAGTAATCTCCAAATTTTTCATAAGCACAGTGGTTTAATTTGTTTCATGGAAATATGCATAGTCACGGCCAGTGTTTGCCAATGGGTGATTCCATTCTATGAACCCTTAAGCCACCACTTTAATTTAAATTGCAGTATGGCCAAGGTACCTGCGACGTTTCCCTCAAGGACATTATGGATCCTGCCTTCCTCTAGTTCATGAATCCAACAAATAAAGCCTCATTCTACAATGTTCTCCGGCATTGTAATCCAGAGGTGAGAACTTTAATGTTTTTTAACACTTCCCCAATGGGTGGTCCTCTGCATATACAGACCCATCCTTTGGTTACACCTAAGGCAATAGAGTTTGTTAATCACAAATGTGATGTGGAAAGGGGAACGGAACCTCTTACACCCATAATTCTAACAAATTTACATTGAAGAACATTAAAAACATTTTACTCAAAACTTTATTTTGCCTGATTAAAATTAAAACATTTTTATCTCAGTTAAATTTGGATGTCTCTTTCGCCTTTCTACACCATAAATTATTCTTTACACTTGTCGGCAAACACCAAAACAGCCCTACTTTTGCGGTTACATTTTCAGCAACGTAAGACAATGTACACTCGGTTAAAGTCAAACCTGTGCTAATGTTCACACAACAAACTGGCCTACGCGCTAAAATGATATGTCATACTACAGGAAAAAATAAATACTCTTCCATTAAATAATGCACAAACATGGCACACAGATGCCTGCTTACTTTTCTTCCTCATCGGGAAACAAAAAAAAACCCTTCTACAGGAGCAGCCACTGTAAAATATTACATAATCTTCAATCCAAACTTTACAAGGAAAATTATATTGTATATTGGACAAAAAATTCTTCATGCTAGCAACAAACATACAAATACATTAGGCATAAAAATGAATCCCGTTTAAAAAAACTATGTAAAAATTTTATTCGGACAATACTATTAACTCAAATATTTTCTATCACAAAATGACTTTTATCACAATGCTGCAAAAAAAATTTATTCTAATATATTAATTTTACTATGCTGTTCCTCTTTATTCCAATATTTTAAGAAAAATTGGCGACATGCTGTCTTCACAAAAACCCAAACTCAGGTATAGACAAATTTAATACGTGGTGAAATGGAGAGGTTTGGGCGGATCTTAACCTCGTTCTTCATAACCAATGAGGCTCTTACATCCTAACACATTATGGTGCACGTTGGGCCTCCCAAGAACATAGCACACATGTAAGATGTTCAAAGTTTTAACTACTGTACCTCGAAGATTCATCTGAAGTTTCCAACATTCTCAGTTTTTGTGTTGCATAAAATTAAAACCAGGTAGTTTGTACTGTATGTAATAAATCATCCCATTAATTAATTATAAGAATTACATATACCGGTACATCACATTTTACCATATAAATGTTTCGTCTTCATGTATGTTAGAGGAAAATTTTTTTATAAACTAACCACATAAATTGAAAAATACAGTAAAATTTTCAATTGACTTCACACACAATACCTTAACATTTAATAGCATACCCTACCTCACCATAAAACCACATTACCTGTTATGTTTTATTGATTTTCCCACAAATGCCAACAAAATGTTATATAAAAAAAAATTAAAACCATAAAAACTAAACTGTTTTTTGATAACATTTATTATGATCAAAACCTTAAAACTAAAATAATAAAACCATGTATGTGTGAATGCAAGAGCATTGTACTGTTAGGAACGAGTGCAATACATCATATAGTACATTTATTGTTTCATCGGATGTTTTGAAACAAACCTTTGAAAATCACCATAGGAGTAACATGTCAAACCTGTTTTTTTTTTTAATAACTTGTATACCACAAATATGTAACACTGTGATTAACTGAAAGTATTGTATCCTTGAATAAATAAAACTCTAAATTAGTATCTTCTATAAATTGTAATGTTTAATTTGTATTCAGTGTGAATTTAAATCAGTAAGAGCAGCAATGTTTTGGCAATGGCTAGTAAGAAATAGTTCACAGTTAAAATATAATTTTAACCAAGATTTTGGTAACCTATTTGTAAATTGAAAGTTGCCTATTGATATACAGAAATATTTAGGTAGCCGTGATGGAAACATATTTCATTGTTGCAGTTAAAATTATATGCGCAAAATAAAATATGGTGCGTAGGCCTTAGTGACATGGTGGTTTTTTTTTTTACCGAGGAAGAAACTTCAAATAGACCGTCAGCGGAGCGAGACTTGTCGCTGTCTCTCTCGCTCATGGGAAGTTTCACACTGCTAGTCGTAGCAGGACAATTATACATTTTAAATTTTAGCATATTTCATACCTATAACAGCAAAAATAATTATTTTTTTTATTTTTAATTTAAAACTGATAAGAGATTTTAATGTTTGAATTCTTATTATAATATATTTAGATGTGATAGCGGGAGGGTTACAAATAAAAAAATGGCAGAAGTGGCGTCTGGCGACTTGACATAGCCCGTTGCTGTTCAACAAAGTATTAATTGTTTTGCTCCGAAAAATATTTCAAATCACCACGTCAAGTTCGTACACATTGTTTTTTTTAAACCTACCTAGGCAAGTTACGATGATGTGACAAATCAGTGTTTCCATAGCAGTAATAAATATACTGTAACATGTGTCGTGACCGCTGTGTGTGAAAGGGTGTGGATGCGTCATGGTCGTTACGCTGGCCTGGTGTGTGTGTGATTGCAAATATTGAACTTGTGAAACTTATACCTTTTAACAGTGAACTGTTTTTATGACAAAGTTAATTATGTAAATTCACGTGTTTATTTATCACAACCTTGTAACATTGCCCTAGGTGTTTGAAACACAGTAGTGTAACATGCTTGTGTTTCTGTGTGTTGAATGTTTGCCACAATCCCAACAAATTACTAAGCCCAGCCAGAAAATGTTAAATAAATAATTTAATAAACCTACTAAAAACTAAGTACCTACGCAAAGAATATTAGCGGAGTAAAAGTTATGGTAGGCCTGTGTGCATGCATGATCACCACTACCTTTTACGTTTGTCGCTGCCAAGTACGTACAAAAAAATAAGCGACACGAGTTGAGTGTTTAAATTTACTGTCTTTTTAGTTGGACTGGTTGCTCCTTCGTTTTGATATTTGTTCCAACCGAGGCCGTTACTTAATGAAATACCCCAACACTCATCAACAACAAAAGGTTAAATACCGCAGTTCTTTCCCCCAGAGTTGTAACAGGGTTAACAATGTAAAATAATAACCATAAGAACTATCATCAATACAGACATTGTTAAAAAGTCATAAAGCTGACCTAAATATGGTTACAAGCCTAAATTGTGAACATTCGTACGTTACGGTTGATGAAATATGACAGAAATATTTGAACAGCTGTAAAGAGTAAACAAAGCAGCATTTGACAGTTAAAACGTAGAAGTCACATGGCAGTGTTTACGTTTACCTGCAGCGGGAGGGTACGTAATCAGTAACCAAGAGTAGAAATTTAGCAGGGCTTCAGAAAAGTGTGAAGTAACCGTGAACGGACTATAGTCAATGCCACAGACACAACCAGCCAGTGATACTCGTCTTAATTGCTTAAACACTACCACGAGTACATAAGTACACTGAAATTAAATAGTGTGGTGGTTCCTTTGATGTGGGTATACCCATTAACTGACAGGCTGCCCGAGGCTCTGGGGATGGTTCTTGCATCTGATTGGCTACTCCGTGTTGTGAAATGTTCTCCACTGGCTGGGCTGTCGGCTGACGAGTAGATTACCCAGCATTCCAACATATAGCTGGCATGTGTGGCTGCAGTTTGCGGTATAAGAGACTGTTTCGCCTCTCAATTCTAAAAGTACTTTGAGGCATTACCTAGCAGCATTTGACTTCAGCTCACGATTTTTAACTCCTTCCCTAGATTAAGTGACATTACCTATGATGAGCATATCAGTATGTTAACCGTCCATCAGACAGTTGTTACAGCTTTCAGGCAACAAAAATAAAATAATTAAGGTAATAGCCAGGATTGATATTTGAAACTATGGTTATGAAAAAATCTCTGAGACTATTGAAGTCAACCTAGTTGCCAGATTATTGATCAAACAACACAAAGTTTTTCATCAGAAACTGAAAACTAGTGAATGAATTTTACAAAATAAAATACACAGTCTATTTTAGAATTCTGTATTTACCTGCATATCTTACACCCTCGTGTATTTTATTTTATGCATCCTGTATTTCCACTTCCAAATTTGAAGGGAAAGTTCACTATCTTAAGACATACGAGAGTTTCCATGCTCTGCTACAAGATGTGGTGGCACTGCATATTTACGATTAGTTGTTGTCATTCATTGAAAACTGTGTTCATGTTTATTTTTATTTACTTTCACATGCACTGTTGGCAGTCATTTGTACTGGAGATGTTGACAGGGAGCCTGATGATTCACCTCATGTTACTGGAAACAAACTTGCCACCTTCAAGCTACTGCTCTCTTACATACACACCACAACATTCCTCCCTCTCCTACGCTCCCGAGCAATGTGCTCACACACTGAGAAAGAGAGAGAGAGAGAGAGTACAAAAATATCACTTTTTAAGCTGTGTCGCAACTAGCAGAGGGAAGAAAGGAAGTGGCAAATCAGTGGGAGTTTCAAGCGCGAGAAGGATAGAGGGAGGGGGGACGGCCATTAGGACAGGGCAACTGTCACTTGCTGCTGGCTGCCCCCCTCTGGAGGGGAAAGATCAAAAACAACATGAGAGGGTGGCCTGCTCTTGCTACCTCCCCCTTGCAGCCAGCAACTGTATTTTATTACAAAACAAACATGACTCGCCTTTCATCTTATTGCAGCTTGTGTGCCAACCACTTCTCTGTTGAAAATACTGTAGTCGTCTTTAATGCGTTACAGATGCAATCAGTTCATAAAAAATATGCCCAAAAAAGTTACTCCGCATACTTTATGAACCTAAAAAAATGGCAGTAAAAAGTGTGTATGACACGTGTGTAAATACTGTGTGTATTGGAAAATTTGGCTTAGCACAACATAACTAATGTCTTCACAACTTTCTTAATTGTAACAGTTTGGCTGTCTTTATTATTTTCAAACAAGTACATAATTGGCTAGAAGGATAAAGAGATTACACCACAGTGCTCTACGCCCTGTCAATCTATAAAACAAATTTTATTCCACATTTATTCAATAAACCTGGTGGTAACGAAAATGAAAACTGTACGTTAGTAGTTTCTCAATGTCTTAAACTGTGGCAATGTTTGCTGGAAGCATGAATACTATCTACAAGTATTCCAAAATATTCTCCTAGACATAAAAAAAATATATATAACACGCTATATTAATTACAAAAAAACTGGGAACTAATGTACAGAATGACCTGTTACAAACTACCTGCTTCTGCTTGTAAATAAAATTATTCATTATACTTTCAGGACACAAAAAATTTAGACAGCTTTTATGTTAAATACATTTGTTGACAGAGAGCATGTAATTTTCATGGCATGGTAAATACAGTATTGAAATCTTTAATTACATGGCCACACCATACATACTTGAAAAGCTCACAAATACATAAAACCTCTCACGACATCAAATTTCTACTGCTTCTAAAAGAATTAGCAATAACCATTTCAATAAATATTAATGTGATCACAGTGGTATAACCAAAGAATAACTGCATGTTAAAACTAAGCCTCCAGCTCGTGTTACAAGTAGAAATTCACCAGTCACCAAGGTGATTCACGAAAGACAAAAGTTATCCTGAGAAAAAAAAAGCTAATTACGTATTACTCAAGTTATCACAATACTTGTAGCTTAAGCTATCCGATCACTGCAAATACAGTATGTACATAAGGATCTGCTCAACGCAAAGTTTAACATGCTGAAAAGTACACTCAATAATACAACCACACTCCCTAAGATACACCTCACCTTGAACACAAACCACCTTTTGTCCACAGGACAACATTCGTAAATACGATCTTGGCTCTTTATTTATAATCTCTAACCTATACTATCCATACATGTGTCTACATGCATATTATATACACGGATCACGCTGTAAAATCTTGGTCAAAACAACATTCCATGCTGCACATGGCACATTTACAAGATATTAAGTACGCGTTGCCATTGTCGAGGGCAGCATATCTATGAAACTACCTGCCAAATGCCACTATCTCATTCAGCACTTCAGAAGACCACATGTAAACCAACAGGGGTCCACCCTAAGGCATGTGTTACTGTGTGTCAACCGCCTTTTTTGAATACCGTATGAATTTTAATTGTGAATTCACCATAAAATATTGCTTGATATTTAATTTGGGAGGAAGCTGAAAATTGCATTACCGAGCTGTTATTGTTCAAAATTAATAACGTAATTATTTCATTTTACAGTTAGTTATCAATTATTTGTTTTGAATTTGGATACACTAAATATTACAAACACAATAATTAGTTTTAAAAAATGTATCTGGAAGATGGTCAGTCACTGACTGATGTTCAGCCAAGGGAAGTAATGGTCGCCATCATATGCACCATGAAGTGTAGTCACATCAGAGTTGATGGCATTAGCGTGTAATGTAGAACCATCAGCTGCACAGGTTATAAGACCAGTAAAAGTGCTGTATTTTTTTTCAGTGTAAAATGATCTAAAATTCTTCCACAACACACAACAAGAACGTTTCATCTATTACTTACAAAGTACAGGAATTACTCAATCACAAACATGAAAATTATGCAGAACCAAAACAATGTCCAAAGAAACTGCAAAATAATTAAAATGTTGGCAAAATCATAAATCAGGCACTTACTTTGTACTGGGAGCAGAAACTCCGCAAGAAAGCACCAAGTCTGCATTTATTGCTTTGTACGTTAGTGGCAGTGGTCAACGCGAATCACAAACATTATGTGAAATAAGTAAACTGCAGTGCAATACCTTACTATAGGATGTACATGCTTAATTGAGCACTTTTGGAATCAAAATTAGAAAATATTCCTAGCCTTAATTGCATATATATTTTAATGACACACTAACTGGCATACACTTAATAAGTGGACAGCAATGGAAGAAAAATAGTTCCATGTTTTAATGTTGAATTAAAAGTGTAATGCACAAATTAGTATAAACAAACATTATTTTTTTATGGGCTTCTGTATTTTTGAATGCATGAATGAATGTTATTAAAATTTATGGTTTTACTCTATGGGGCACGGATAAAGTGAACAGGTTGATGGCAATATTAATTTTACACATGCCTATGAAAAGATACACAGTACACAGCATAGCAGATCTCAAGCAGGGCTTTCAGAAGTGCTCAGTTAACTATAGCAAACATACAAATGGTCTGCAAGCCGAGGCAGAAACACACTTCAGTGGAACCCATTCTTATATCGATCGCAGATAAGCACTATGCAAGAGCCGCATCTCTAAAGTTTGTTTGCTATTCATCCTGTTACTCCCTGTAATCCTATGGTTTTTTTAAAGGACGCAGAAAAAAAGCAGGTGGTAACTTTGCTTTTCTCCACATAAGAACCCCTTAGAAATGATGCCCAGATCCAGTCACGCTTGACGACAACAGACGTACTTTCACAGAAAATGCTGCATACTGTCAATTCACGGTTTCTTCACACTTTTTGAACTGAACCTTTGAAAAATCACTTATGTATGACGTGCTTGGTTATTTCCTAAATATGCCAACTATCACAAGCTTTTTATAATTGTGGTAATATACAAGTACCTTATTTTTGGTTAAATTAAAATTTTACTCATAGTTCACTTATAAATTACAATATTTAATTTAGAAATAATATGAATACAAACAGGGTGAAAATAGGTGTGTTGGTAATGTCTAATAAGAAATAGTTCTTATCCAAAATATTATTACTCTGAGTGCGCACAAATATGCGTTGTCCATTTGGTGCAATTTTCTATATTCGGCTAAGCTNTCCAAAATATTATTACTCTGAGTGCGCACAAATATGCGTTGTCCATTTGGTGCAATTTTCTATATTCGGCTAAGCTACATTTGCACGAGGTGGAGGAATATCCTGGAAGTAGAACTTTAGTACGGCTTCAGAAAAGTTGGAAGTAACCGTGAATGGACTATAGTTTCACTACTTTCTGAAATGTACAAATTTATTAATGTCAAGCAAATACACAATAAATGTTTACACAACACACATATTCCAAATAAATATTCTAACTGAAAATATATAAAAGGACAGGAATTCAAGTACTCACAGTCTGGTACTTGTCAACAGGCACACACAAAGGACGACACACTTCTCACGCGGTTGAGTGATCTCTACGTTTTACTGGTTAGGCCAGCTTCGTCAGGCGGCGAGTTGTAGGACACTAAAATATGGTGGAAAAGTGCTGTTGGTAGTAAACCTAGTGGCCAGGTGGCAAACTACTGTAGGGTGTGGCCGTAAAATTGAAATTCTACCAGTATAGCTGATGAGTGTGGTTAGGAGCTGCGATTATCTTAAGTTGACTGGGGGTTGCCTGGATTTTCTTATAAATTTATGAGCTAATATCTAGCGTCTGAGTTCTGAGCCATTTCTTGAAGGTGGTAGGGCTCTCGCAACTCTGAAACTGTAGCAGAAATCAAAATCTTAGTTGTGTAATGCTGCANAACTAATATCTAGATTCTAGAGTCTGAGTTTTGAGCTATTTCTTGAAGGTGGTAGGGCTCTCGCAACTCTGAAACTGTAGCAGAAATCAAAATCTTAGTTGTGTAATGCTGCATGTGCTGCAACTGGTTTGTCTTGTAGGTTGTGGATGTGACCAGCTATGGCTTGTTTAGTGTCTTCTCTATGGCCATTCATTCTCTGCCCGAGTGTTNTTCTGCAACTGGCTTTTGTTGTAGGTTGTGGATGTGACCAGCTATGGCTTGTTTAGTGTCTTCTCTATGGCCATTCATTCTCTGCCCGAGTGTTTTGTAGTGAGGCAGTTGTATTCATGCATTACAGTGTTGGCACTGCAGCTGATAAATAATTACCTGTTGCACAGTTATAGTTACCTTGGATGGGGTATAAACGGCTAACGAGTCTGCTATTGAAAGAAGTTGAGGGTTGGTGGATGGCACAGGAGCCACAGCGTGAGTTACTGTTGGGGGCGATAATCTGGTTGGTTTGGGGAGCAGTGAGGAAGTCATACTCATCAGCTATACTGGAAAATTTTCAACTTTCCCGCTGCACCCTAGTTTGCCACCTGGCCACTAGGTTTACTACCAACAGCGCCCTTCTACCATGTTGCAGTGTCCTACAATTCACAGCCCAATGAAGCTGGCCTAACCAGCGAAACGTAGTGATTGCGCAACCACGTGAAAAATGCGCCGTCCTGCATTCTGTGTGCGCCTGTCAACAAGAATTAGACAGCGAGTACTTGAATTCATGCCCTTTTATATATTTTTAGTAGCCTAGCAACCTACTTGTAAATATTCAAACTAATTTACACATCTAGGCACCTAACTACACATAAATTAAAATTTGCAATATCATAACTGCAGATAAAGCTGTCGCTCAGTTTTAAGAAAAGGTTTCCTTAGTAAAATAATATCACAGTTGTATNCTATCATAACTGCAGATAAAGCTGTCGCTCAGTTTTAAGAAAAGGTTTCCTTAGTAAAATAATATCACAGTTGTATTACAGCTCCTGGATACTTTCACGGCCCAGGACCAGTTAAAGAGAGCATTCTGTCAATAGTTATTTCTTACAATATTGTTTGATATTATTTTTTAATTTACACTATGGCAAACAGAAGAAGAGTGNCAATAGTTATTTCTTACAATATTGTTTGATATTATTTTTTAATTTACACTATGGCAAACAGAAGACGAGTGGAAGAGAAATAGCAAATCCACAATACCAGTGTCCTATTTTCGTACCCAAATGTGTGGACAACCTTGCTACATGACGAAGTTGATTAGACAGTGTGAAGTCCCCTTCTCCCCTTCACACTTGCATTTACGTACATTATTAATATTTATTGCCCCACCATCGGCTGTTCACGGTAAAGTGAGCACTTTTGAGCGCAGCCTTTCGCCACTTTTTTTAAAATAAATATTGCCATGTAAGTAATAAACACAGTGTGTATATTCCACCGCACTCGGAAGTGAACGTCTAAGGCTAAAATAAAATATACTTGCTGACCGTTATTCCAAATGAGGGAGCTTCCAAAGTGCTCACTTTACTGTGAATACCCTATAATATTCCTCTTCATTCTCGTGATAGTGGGAACTCTCTGAAATGACAGTTCTAGAGCTACTGTTCACATAAAATAATTAAAACTAAAGGCTGTTTCACATAATCAAATATTTACTGAATTCAAGTTGACAGAAATAATTCTCAATGCAATTCAATGATATTTTATAAACACTGAAAAGGAAATTTTTTTGCTAATGCAAATGCAAAAAAAAAAAAAACTGCAGTAATAAATTTATAAGAACCAGCAACCCAAACACTAAATAAACATAACTGTTAAACAAAAAAAAAATTTTATACAGTAAGTTTACTTTTTTCAAAATGTTAGTAGGTCTATTTATTTTAGATNACTGTTAAACAAAAAAAAAATTTTATACAGTAAGTTTACTTTTTTCAAAATGTTAGTAGGTCTATTTATTTTAGATGTTTAAAATTACATACATATGATATTATATTGCTACAGTTTCTATTAACAACACAAAAATAATTCTGAAGAAAATANGTTTAAAATTACATACATATGATATTATATTGCTACAGTTTCTATTAACAACACAAAAATAATTCTGAAGAAAATAGGAGAAATCTTTTAAAGAATCTGATATAATCGATAACTTGAAAGGTAAAACGGCAGCCAGTGTGACATCCATGTGATGTAATATATATCTCAAAAAATTAAATTCAATAAAAACTGACGTTCATTTGAAACTAAAACTTTAATAAATCAAATGACCTACAGCCCTCAACTGGATAAGTCCATTTCTCTCTTCTTTCCTCGTTCCTTCTCGTCATCTTAGGCTTTCTCCCAAAAAACAAAATACTTTATTTTTCTTGACATCTTTTAAAGATGTACGTATATGTCTATCATAACAGTTCCCTGAATGCTTGCAATATTTGCATGTATATCATTCCCAAAATTTCAAGTAAATCAACAATGTCCTGCTTGTTGGGCATAATGTATCAGACAAAGCGAGCCAGACCCACTGAACTAAGATGAGGAAAGCACTGCAGAAGAACGGTGGAGATAATTCAAACAGACGAGGCAGAAGAAAAGGCATGAATTCTCCAAGCAACTGAGGTACCACTGCACTCTTGAGGAACAACTTAAGTTGGAGACGTCTCAGAAGACGTGTATAGCCTTGTAACCAAGTTAACTCAACAGTTATCGCATACTAAATTCCTGGAAAAAATGTAACCAAATACTATAGGTACTTACAAACAACTACAAAATAGTCCGCTTACTGCACATGCAATGTTAAGTAACAATTTAAAGTTTATCCAATTGCAGTCATGTTTAAGTTTGAAATTTCTGCCTTTAACATTTACAATGGTGAAAAATTTACAAGCACGTACAGTTAAATATTGCAAAATAAAAGTACATAGTTTGATAATATGCACACCAGAACATAATAAAAGTGTTATAGTGTTTTGCAAAGCTCAGAGGTACTCTCTTCAATTCAATACACAGATTTGACTGGGAAAATGTGTTCCTTCCCTATGTCACATGCAGTCGTCCAGGGTGATTTCCAGAATGTGATTTTGTCATGGTACCAGGGGTGTGCAAAGCTTCAAAATTTTAGAATACAAATCAAACATTTACTTTATTCCTATTCACTTAGGACGAACAAAAATATTCATAATGTTCGAAGTTTCAAAGTCAATCACAAATCCACAAATGGAAGGTGTAGTGTTCGACATAATTTTCCCACCGCTTGTCCAGCGCACTTCAGTCCAAGTTAACAACAATTCACCTAAATCAATAGTTAAGAACAAAGCAGTACGTACCGTAAGATTTTATTTGATGATTACATAAATTCATACTGCAGTGAAGATTAGTGTCTCTTCTACTGAACATACATGTCTTGTGCACATCAGCTGAACGTATGACAGTGAAAGGCCACCATGTTCACGCCAAACAAGAACTTGCAGGTTACTACCTCCTTTGGCCGTGTGCACTACACAACAGGTGTTTACGTGTGCAATATGTTTCCGAGACACGTTTAAACAAAAGTAAAGGTTATAACATTGCATGTACAGTACCTCTTTGTGTGGTAATACCGCGGTCTACTTTATTCCCTTAAAGTGGTCGTATAACTCAAGCTACTTTTGCATTTGGCGCTCAGAAGTGCTGGAGTGATAAGGGTGACGCTGCCACGCAAATCAATTGCGCCATCATGACTAAGTGAAAGGCTCTGAACTGACGAGCAGTGTTTTCATCACGCTGCATATACCTGTACGACTTTCAGTGGTGACCCCATTTTGTTTGTAGAAAATGTGTAACAAGGTTCAAAGCGAGCTCTTTTAAAGTTTCATTAGTGAAACTGCAAAATTACGATACAGTAGTCCGAAAAAAGCCATTCCTAACTACATTGGAGGGCTCCTAAATAATATTTACAACACTAGCGAAATCTCGAAAGTACCATTCGGTCCTCAACTAGGGGATGTTTTCTTGCTGTAGGTGAACATATTGCGAACACAATAGTTTAATTAAAAATACACATCTTTGAAACATGCTGCAATGCAATTCAAGTGCCAGGTAGGCGATGAACTTAATTTACAGACTATCCTGATTTTTGTTTACCTGGATGAAGTTGGGCCATAGTTAGTGCAGGTGAATGAGCTTCTAAAGTGCANCAGACTATCCTGATTTTTGTTTACCTGGATGAAGTTGGGCCATAGTTAGTGCAGGTGAATGAGCTTCTAAAGTGCAGGTTTCAACATATTAGAAGAATTAAATCTTTGTGTGGTTTTTATAATGTCCCGTGTATAGCTCAACTTTTCCATTATACAGGATGATTCTAAAATCATGGGACAAACATTGAGGGGTGGTCGAGCTCACTAAAACAAACAATTATTGTATAGGAATATATGGACGGGAGTGACGCGTTGAGGCACAAACACAAAAATAACACATGAAATGCAACACAGTGTTTATTTACAACGTCGCAGCTAAATGCCTTTTTACAGCAATGTTTATAATAATTGCTGAAAATTGCTACCACCAACAGTAATGCAAGCTTGGTAGCGTCGGTGGAGTGATGCTGATGCTGATGCAGCAGGCCACTGGCGCACCGTTTGACTGCCCTCAACTATCGCCACCATTGTCAGCCAATCACGCAATATGTAGAGGTCGCCAAGCATGCGTGACTGTTGGTGGATACATTTCCAGCAACGGTTTCAACATTTTCTGTACGCAATCACTTGTTACGTATGCTGCTAATGAACATTTTATGTGTTCGTTAATGTGTTATGTTTTTGTGTTTGTGCCTCAACGCGTCCCTTCCGCCCATATATTCCTATACAATAATTGTTTGTTTTACTGAGCTCTACGACCTCTCAATGTTTGTCCCATGATTTTAGAATCAACCTGTATATGTTTATAAATGTAGTTCCAAAAGAATCACAAGATACTGTACTATAAAACGAATTTCGGGATGCCAATTGTAAATACAAATCAAATCAGCATTTACAATACTACTGCTCATTAAATAAACACTGGTGCCATAGCGCGTTTTTTTTTTTTTTTTTTTTTTTGTAACTAAGCAGCAGCGTACATTAAATAATCAACATCAAAATCTATTAAACTGCACAAAACACCACATTCTACATTGAGGCACCAAAAGAACAGATAAATTTAATTGCCTTTTGGAAATGTCTGATGGCGGTGGTGGTTATATAGAGCACTTTACTACCTGATTACCCACACACCTGAAACTTATTATATAAAAAACGAAAATCAGCTTAACATGGACATGATATTTCTGTCTCTCTTTTGCACACTGAGCTTATTTTTATAATTTACCACAGTGCTGACAACAACTATAAATATTACATTGCAATAGTGCAAATCAATTTGAAACCATTTTCAGGAACAATTACTTTGGTTATTTTACTGGCAATTTCGTACCCTATGCGTTGATTTCATTAAACTGCACGNCATTTTCAGGAACAATTACTTTGGTTATTTTACTGGCAATTTCGTACCCTATGCGTTGATTTCATTAAACTGCACGGCCAGATTTAAATGTGCATTTCCTGGCACTTCAATCAATTTCACTGCCATTAACTTCATGATAATGGCACATAAAAAAAAATGTTACCATTTTAACACAAGTATGAAGATTTCAATTCGGCAAAATTGCAAAGAACTGTAACATGAAAAGTAGTCCTCGCTTATCACAATGTCATCTAACAGGAATGGCTTCATCTGTTCAGACTACACATAGGCTACACAAACAAATTAAACTATACAAAGTGTACAATTTTTCTTTAAATTATAAGAAACTAAGTTAGACAAACAGGAAATAAGATGAATACCATTTACCTAACTCATCTATAAACCAAAAATGAACTCTAAACCGACTAGCATATGCACGACCACCGAAACATTTTTCTGTATGCAGTGCCGGAAAAAGATATACACATTCTAGCGGGTGCACACACAGCTCAATATGCTGAATGGTTACATAATTTTTTTTAGAGAAGGGAAGTGAATAATGAGTTGTACTTAATATACTATTCACGTAATTCTTTTTCAATTGAGCACACTAAAACTTAACTCAGCACAATGGCTGATACAAATATTAAGACAGAAAAACTTTGTCCAAGAACAATGTAAGCAACTAAGCAAAACATAATTCTGGATAACTATGATCGCACAGTGATTTATCACTACTTTCCACACCATCCATGAGACAGCACATTTAAAGAAAATACCAAACTTTAATGAATTATTCCACAATTCAGGATTAATGATCTACCCATCTGTCAGTCTGAAATACTTGTCCCTAGGCCATGTTGTTGCAACATATATTTTCTGCAATTAAATAAATTTGACTGCTGCAAAATAACAAATTTTTATCACATTCATGCACACTAGTAATTTGCAATCAATTTCATGCAGTAACAACGTGGCATATAGTGCTTTAGTCCAATCTCAGACCACAAGAATTTATAGATGTAAACATGGGTAGTTTGAGAATATGNTGTGGCATATAGTGCTTTAGTCCAATCTCAGACCACAAGAATTTATAGATGTAAACATGGGTAGTTTGAGAATATGAGGTTCTGTATATTTAACCACGAAAATAAATACTGTACTTTTAATACTTTTACAAGTGTTTCAGAATGAAATTATGCCATGCATATTGTTACTAATAAAGAAATTAATGAGAAAATCCAGAACATTTAAAAGGATACAATCAAAAGCTTTCAAAGCAAGATTCTGTCCACTGATAATTAACAAGCTGCCAGAACAAGTATACTTCAAAAGTACCAAATTTCTGATTTAAATTACATTCAATTCATTTCTACTACTGTTCAATATTTAATCTTTAATTGAATAATTGCTTATAATCAGAAAAAAATTATAAAAAATTAATAATTACCTATATGGAACAATGTTGAAATGACCAAGATTTCAAAGGGACTACAAAACAACATCAATGTCCATAATGTACCATATTTTTGGCTGGACGATTTGTTATAACAGAATAGCTGCAAAATAACATGATCTATTTACAAACATACTACAAAAGATTGTGATACTTCTGAGAAACTCATGTGGCCAGAAGAAAATTAAAGCAAGAGAATGGATGCACGGAAGCAAAATCGACGAATGGAGCCTGGCAATTCCTCGCCGTGAGGAGGGATGAAGCGGCTCCTCCGACTTTAAAATGGCACTGGGAGGTGCCAGGACCAAGTGTTTGCGCCCGCGGGCGACGCCCAGTCCTAGTCACTACACCTTCGGGGGACTCCTGCTCGTGGAGGGTTGCCTGCTGTCTTCCTCCACTGAGCTGCCTGCACCTGCAGCTGCAGCTGCAGCTCCCGCTACCTTCTTGGCATTCCCATCTCCCATCAATACGTCTTCTTCATCTTCATCCTCCTCTGTGCTCATTAGTTGCCGTGCCAGCTTCACCGCATAATACTCATTATANATACGTCTTCTTCATCTTCATCCTCCTCTGTGCTCATTAGTTGCCGTGCCAGCTTCACCGCATAATACTCATTATAGTGAGCCTTGCGCTTGTATTCAAATGCTTTCCGTTTTTCTGAAACAGAACAACTGATCACAATGCTTTCTCTTGCACCACCAGGAGCGGACAATACCTAAGCCAGGTGAAGCACCTGCTGGACCTTGGAGGAAGGGGGTTGATACCTCAACGCACCGTAGGTGGTGAAGTCATGTTATGCAGTCCTACCTCACTATAAGTTATGATAGGGCTATATGAAATGGCAAGAGAAACTGTTACGCAACTGCATGTTTGTACTTGAGCTCCATACACGCTACTGCAGTTCCACAACAGGGGTGAGTGGGTTGTTCAACATCATTCTTGCTGCACTACTCCGAGAGTTGTCGTCCGCCACAGTGCTTTTAAATTATTAAACCATGTAATGTCCAAAGCCTTTTATTCTTAGTGCTTACTTTATTTTACCAAGTAAAAAAATGAAAAATGTGCGCCTACACAATAATACAGAACTTTCTAAAGCTATTACTATAGAATCACAACAAAATTAACTGGAAATTCCACTAATTTTGTGAGTAACTAGATGCCGTAGACAGAAGATAAATATGAATATTTGTAAACATAAGATCAGTTTTACTAGCAGCTATATTTTGAAAAACATACTCTTTATTGAAAAATACAAATTAAGAAAATATTCTATAAAAATTTAAGTACGTGAAATTACAATTTACTCACAATATTATTCAGAATACTAACTCTGAAATGTTCCATTTTAAAAATCTGTGCTAAAGAGGAAAACTATAAAATTTTTTTGTAATAGATGCATAGAGGAAACATGTTTGTATACAGTTTTGAGGTTATCTGTGTACTCTCCTGAATTTCTCAAAAAACATTGCCATTACACTCCTGTTTTCGTTCCTTCATTCTTATCATTCTCTTGTACACAGTCGTTTATTTTCACGATTCAAAACTGAAAGAGGTGTAATTACAGCACTCTTTCTTAGCCGTACAGAGTACATTGTTTATTATTTTCGCCAGCTGTCAAAAATTGTCATGCTGCCAGCATAACTAGTTGACAGAATAGGTCGCAAGGAAACCTAAGCAGTGAGCCGTAAAACCAGCGACAGACCCCATGAGCAACCAAGTTACATAACTCTTTGCCTAGCTCTCAAATAATATCTTAGCAAAACTCGCAGGTAAAATTGTCCCATGTGCGCCAGGCTTAAGTTACTGTACGCTACCAGGAAGCATACACCTGTACCACACGAACCTTTTGTTTGAACTACAAAAGTTTATTAAAAGCAAAAGACCCATGATGGACACTTTAAACCACAGCGAACTCANAACCTTTTGTTTGAACTACAAAAGTTTATTAAAAGCAAAAGACCCATGATGGACACTTTAAACCACAGCGAACTCACTATACTCAGTGGACGGAAACTACACCAAACACACTGGTGACTTGGCCAAGGGCTATTTCTGACTTCTCTAAGCACAGAGTTCTCAGGAAAACTCGGCACACTACAAGACAACAAACACGCTGCCTGTTGCGGCTTGCTCACCTCTTTCTTCAGGAGTCTCATCAATTTCTTCCTCGCTGTCCAACTCTTCAACTAGGCTCTTCGGTAGCTCGTTAGCTCCCACCCTGATTCTGGAAATCAATGCCAAAGCCAAAAGAATGTTAATGGAGACACAATTATTTCACAATCGAATAGCGCATGCTGCTGGTTCGGAACTGGCAAAAACTGAAAGAAAATATTACAGCAACAATTTTACGACAAACAGCACAATTATACACACTGAAAGACATTGTTTTCCAGTTGTTTTTATTAAGAGCATGTTCAGGTATCCACATTTTGTTTCTGAACTCAACACACGATCAACATAATCAAGGTGAAAGAATTTGGCACTTAACAGGAGATGGCTAGCTGTGACCATCCGGCAAACGTACCATCACCTGTAGAACGGCTGAGGATACCGAGACATTCAGAGGAAATTACCACAACCAATCCAACACAGTCATAGTTGTGGGATCAGATACTGATCTGGTATTGCTAGTAGTTTTTTTTTTTTTTCCAAAAAGAAATCTGTGGACAAAATCCTGTAGTTGTTTATCACAATGTACAAAAACTAATTAGTGTGTACAAGAGCATCAGAAAAGTTCTCTTAATTACCTACGCTATTACAGGCTGTGACACGACCTGTTCTTGTTTTGGTTTGGGGAAGACAATCTCTTGACATAATTAATGATGTGCCACAAGTTATGAAGATATATTTTTTGGAAAAAGATGTATCTTGCGATGGATTTAGAAAAACCAACTTTGTTATAGAGAAATTACCACCAACATCAGATGTAGTTCCCCAACATTTATTGAGAGTTTACCTCCAAGTGCAATACTCAATTGTTTTTTAATAATAATGTATAGAAACCACAAAATCAATACATGAGCAAATATAATTTTTTACATTTATTATGCAGAACTCTATAAATAAAAATTTTAAAAATTACCCTTCTTAATTTATCTTAATATTCTCCCGTTAAATTTTTTCAAGCATTATTTTAATGAAATACAAATGTCAATGTCATCGAGTTGTAATCACTTTGCTCAATTGAGAATATTTCTGGCCAATATAAAGATTTTCGTGGTTTATATCTCTTATAACGTATCTTGAAAAATGTTGGCAAGTTTTAAATTGAAAACTGTAGACTGTATCAAATATTGCGATAGGGCCTACGTGATAGTTACCAGCATTGAAATATCTTGCCAATAAATCTAATCCTATAAAAAAAATATTAAGTAGTTCAAATTCTATTGTTGATCTTGTGTTTCGGGAATTCACATACTGCGAAACCTTTTCGCAAGCATTGGAATACTGCAGGTGGGCGCCACTCGAGAGTTTACACGACGTAGGCCAAGAGTACCTGCAACTACGTAGTGGTGATCAGTTACCGGGTGCTTCACTAAAGCTGGCAGTACGCCAGGAGCTGTGATGCCAAGCTGCACCCACACCAAAATGAATCACAGCTGTTGCATCCTAGTCCGACACACCTTGCACACAACCCAAGCAAGATATGGACTCATCTTTCCTGTAACGAGCAGCACTAATCAAATATATACAGATGGAATGTTGTTGGCGTATTTGTGATTTTATATATCCTCTTGCTATAATGAAATAAAGAATACCTACTATTGATATTAAGGCCACAATATTTTTGTTTATTTATTTCTGCAAGTTGACTGTCTATAAAATGTGCACACATCAAAATAAATGGGTGTAGTCTAGGGGGAGATAAAAATTGCCATTTGTTTACATTTCATGTTGGCACTTCTATTGGTAAATGCTATAATTTTATTTCGATGTTTACATCTATCAGCTTAATATTTTTCTTGTTTGTTTACATTTTAGAATGATATTTGAGTATAGGTATCATGATTTCCTTTTAATTATATGTCATAATTTTCTGAATCTAAATTATTTGAATGTTTTAATGTCACAGATTTAAATAATTACTGTTTCTTAATTTGTGTGATTTCTCCTTGTCAAACCATAACACCATAGACGCCTAATTCCTAAGAGGTCACATACGTTAATTTTTTTTATAGATAAGATTTCCTTAACAGGTAGCTTCTTATTCCTTGGTTTTATTAAGGAGGATAGGGTTACACTTTTGTAAGTCCACGACTCTTTCCCTAGACTTCGTAGCGGTCAGGTCATGTAGACCTAGTTCCTGCAATATTAGTTTAAAATTTTTGTTAGATCACCCATCATAAGGCAGGGGACGATGGAGGAAAGCCATCGTGAGCGCAGTAAATGTGCACAGGCAAAGGAAGTGCACTAAAAAGCGCCAGTTCATTTTATTAGTAGAATTTCAAGTCACCATGAAGATGTCCGAGGGGACGCTTGAAACTCCATTGCTGCAGTCGCCTGCACAGTATGACTGTACTGAATAGTTGTGATCCAGAGGTTCACTTAATTTTTAAATATTGAGATCATCTCATTAATTACTTAAAGTTGAAGAGAAACTTTTAAATATTTTATTTTGGATTGCAATCTGCCCAGAAGTCCTGAGAATTGAATTTTGCTCTGAAATCAAGCTGGTTGGACAAGAATTTATTTAATGAACTTATTGAAAGTTAATATTAATTGGTATCACTGAATTTTCTCATTAAAAAATTGCATTACTCTGAACAAAATTAAAATTCACGTAATGCTATCCTTGAAACATATTAACTTTGAGAGAGAGATTAATATATTTATACTTCTGAGAAATCTTAATATTTGAATCATATCCACCCTCAGTAAGAAATACTATTTTAATTGAATAATTTTCTGGTAATTTCAAATGTTCATGTGTGTCTGATGCAAATACGAGTTGCAAATTTTTTTTATCACAGTAATTAAACTTTCATTTACTTCAAGAGTATCTCTGTCTGATTTGGTGTAGAATTGGAATTTTAAATCCTATTGAAAAGGATAACATTTGTGTTGTTTCTCTGTATGATCTGTCACAGCATACTTCCTAGACCTGGAGAAAAAGATAAATCTATATCACTTACCTGTTGGAGAGTATTAATTGTTCATTTTATATCTGACACTATGATAAATGGTTAGTAGTATTCTCTGTCAGCGTCCTTTTGGGTTGCTTAGCAACGACACAGATTGTCGTAAATGCAAGGTTTCTCTTTCACACCAGTGCTCAGGTCTATCAGACACACATTTATATTTACCTACCTTACCACAATTACATTAAAAACTAAATAACACAACACAACACAAAATTTCCTATAATTGAGTGACGAGCCAACATGGTGGCCTAACCGGACCAAATTGTATTTGTTTGAAAATGAGAAAAGTGTCTGATAGAGAGCCATATTTTTAAGGAGTTCCCTGTGCGAGGCTAACGATGCCGAAACTGATAACAACATGGCGGATGAAAATCGTTACAGTTAGCGTGCCTGGTACGCCCTCATACATCAATGAAACTAGCACAGATATTGTAATTGAAAACATTTCTTCCACTGAAATTTATGTCAATAATGAAGTGTCCGAAAGTGCCACGGAAAATACGATTACCAATGAAATCCCAAATGCAGTACCTGTTACACACACTGAAACCAGTAATTCTGTTACGTTGTAATCATTTATGCTATGCATGCAGTCGCTCCAACAAAATACACGTAATTTGGAAAGTAACTTGAGAGCTGAATTCCGTGACAATGAAACCGCTAGACGTAATTTGCAAAATGAATTACAGGAACAAAATCAGAAATTTTATACTCTGAATAAACGGTTTGAAACGTAGGGAAATAAATTTGATCATCTGAATAAACAGCTTGAAACACAAAAACATGTCAATGAAGTCGCTACACGTAGGTTGGAACATAAACTTGAAACTGCTGCAAGTCATTTGGAAGGCAAATTAAGCACAATGAAAATTGAATTAAATTCTAACATGCAAACTCTTCATGCAGATTTTGCTACCACGCAAAGTAACATATCAGAATTAAAAATGAAAGTTGGAAATTTAACCCAGAACCACAATACACAGACAGGCTATAATTGTAGAACTCTGCAAAAGTTTTGATAGGCTAGACGTGCGTGTAGATGAACGCATTACACACACTTTGGAACAAACTGAAGCACAAGTAGCTGCCGTGAGGTCAGGTCTGGTTACAGTGAAGCAGTCAGTACTCTGAAAATTCATGTAATGCATTAGAAGTTCAAATGACCGGACTATAAACGTGAATCACTACAGTAGAAAGCAGGCCTGCTATTTCAGTCACGCCCAGATCCGAATTTAATGGCCAATGTCGACCAACAATCAACTAGCCGAGACAAACTGAAAATGCTAATCACACAGCCAAGCAAAATTACGAGCAACAGCAAAGCCGTGAATTGCGTGAGAAATTAAGCATGGTCAACAAGCAACAGAGTGAGCTGAGAGTTGCACCAGCTATGGGCCAGCAGGAACATACAACACCTACTGACGTGCGTGGCCCTGCACGACCCACATTTTCTCACACTACTGTAACACATAATTCTGTATTAAACCCCACTGCTGTTTTGCTCCATAACCCGGCTAAGCAACGGTGGGAGGAAATTCCTGCTTTTGCTGGAAATACTTGTGAGAATCCTGTGAGCTATATCCGAAAGCTTTAAGATTATGCAAAATTGTTTGGTTTGTCTGAGGAAGAGCTATTGCATTATTTAGGCCTTAGTTTAAAGTCAACCGCTTTTTACTGGTGGGATTTGGTCAGAGGGCAAACACAATCATTTAGCCAGTTCAAAATCATTTTTCTAGAGCAGTACTGGAACGCCAGGATACAGGGTAATTTAAGAGCTAGATTACACCTCAATAAATATGACCCAAGGCATGGCAAAATACCTGAAAAACATTTTTCCAAAATGTTTCACCGCATTAGGCATTTAAACGCACCTACGGAAGATGAGGAATTTGCTGAAGTTATTGTGTTACAGCTTCAGACTAAATATCAGGATAGGTGGGCTGACAGACCTTTAACAAATTTGTCTGATTTCCATCACCAGATCTTAAAAATAGATCAGTCTAAAAGGCAGACAGAAACCTATCCTTAGTCGAGATTGTGATAGATCAGCACCACCTCGTACTCCACCCTTATACGAGCATAATACGGTCAGGGCCTGTGCAAGGTATCTTGGCGCCCTAGGCAAAGAACCTGAAGCACCCCTAATTTTTTCCCCACCTCATTAAAAAAAATCCACTTGATTAACACTCATTTATTTCTGCAAGCAGTCCAAAGTAATTAAGAACTAGGTTAGTATTACAGGAAAATTTTTTTTTAATGTACGAGGGGCTTTAACGTATGACTAATTTCGTAATATGTGCCCATCTAACCTAACAGAACCTAACCCCACGATGGGTGAATCACTATTTTACATTTTTAAACTAACCTAGGATTGTAGGGTTTTAAACTAACCTAGGATTATAGTGTTTTAAACCAACCTACAAATTTAGGATTTCAGGGATTTAAAGGAACCGTAAAACACACCAAAAGAATATCAATTAACTCACCTAGGTAGGCGGGGGGTAAATTTCTTCTGTCCTCTGCCAAATCAACCTTACCTGACTCGACGAAGCACCATGATCTACTAAAACGCCACATACGCAAATATTACGCACAGAAGCACTCGTCCTTGCTTTCTGTTTTTAAATCCGTCAGATTGGGACGTCACAACTCACCCCGGCAAAGACACAAAGGCTACTGAACTGTTTAAAAAATGTCGGTTAAAAGCACATATGACGTAACAATACCCACAAGCCAATAAAGTGACGGCAGGAATCATTACGTCACCAAAAATCATGGCATCCGATGTAAACAAACCGGCGGACTACTTATATTTTAAACTATTTTATTTAATACGTTCTACTTATTTTAACATGATGCGCTCCTGAATATCAACAAGGTAAGCTGTGCAGAATCCATTAATGCTACTTTTGTTTATCTAAGACGTTTCCTTCAGAAAAGTCACTAAACTGGATAATTACCCTTTTTCATAATTTGGTTTTAAAATGTAATTAATAAGTGTTTGTGTATTTTGTAATGAAGGGTCATATTGTATTTGTATGTTTATTCTGTTTCTTACATTCTGTTTCTTACATCCGCCATTTTCTTCAGTTGGTCTGTAGCGTACATCGGGGGTGGTCACGCGTCATTTTCCTCTGGGCCTTCATTGTTTGCCGTACTCACCATTAGCTTGCAATAGTAATTTATCTTGTGTATGGAACCATAACATAACTTATAGCCTAGAGGCAGCACCATCCCCACATTCCGCCGGGATCTTAATCAATGTAATTTTCTATATCTGCAGCGCGATGTTTTTCTTACAGCATGGGTTACCAATGCACCGTAGCCATTGGGCAATTGTAACTGCCTCCCAGTAAGGTTACTGTAGTGAGCAAAAGAACCTGCTCTTCAAATGGTGTTTTATTTCACTGCCAGTTGCTTCACGGCAAGGTAATTCTGGGTCCTCTACCCACTCAACTACTGCACCTCATGAGTGACGTGATTGTTGGGCACATAAGTTCTAGTGGAGTAAGATGGCCGTAACAATCTCACTCGGAAATTAGTGACGTATGAGGGGGCCTACATCCTCATTAGGCAGTCATATAAGACAAATCTTTCAACAACACGTCGTCGTCGGTGCGAGGTGCGTCCAGGAGCAGCCACGCGGGCGAGCGGCCCGTCCCTACAGAAGAGTTTCACTGCTCAACCGAGCTGGCACCCTTATAATCTATGTAAATTCCACTAAACCAACCTTTTCGAAACCAGGCACCTTAAATTCCAATTACCTGTTACCCGCTCCTGAGCCCACAACAGCCCGCCAAACTTAAACTTCAATGCGTTAAATTTTTTTGTTAACTTTCCCAACTATTATAAAATGGTATATACAAATAAATCATGAATGTTAAGCTCACACATAATTTTGTCATCACTGTTGATACCAGCTGAAAGTGAAACACGAGAACAGAGCTATATGGAAAAAAACACGTAAGGTGCCATCCCGTAACTAAGTTTAGAGTTGAGTTGAGAGATTTGGGCGTCTCTAAACAACGAGGTCTTGAGAACCAATGAGAGTGAGATGAGGTGAGAATGGAGCAGTGCCGGAATTCAAAGGTGGGGAAAACGGGAGCTCCCAGAGAAAACCCACCGACCAGCAGCATGGTCCGGCATGATTCCCACTTGCGAAAATCCAGAGTGACCCGGCCAGGGATTGAACCCGATTCGCCTTGGTGGGAGGCAAGCAGTCTAACCGCTCAGCCACCGTGGCCCCCTGAGTTCAGAGTTTGGTGGATTTGCTTGAAGGGTGGTCAATAAAAAATATTGATAACTGTGAACTCAGGTACATGTATTCGTTTCTCTAAAATGAAAAAAAAAAATTAATTTAAATCTATTGATTTTACCCTTGCATAAGATATGCTGATGACATACGAGCCACTAGCAAACCTGGGAGAGGAAAAAAAAACTGCATTACAAGTTTATTTTACATAAAATGTAAAATTATAAAAAACTATTGTAAACAAGTATGCCTACTTACAATCAGTTACCTGCACGATGTATGCTTTAGCTGGCGTTCTGCTGTGTAAAATGCCACTGCACATAAACAGCAGACCCCGCAACCACGATACAAAAAAACAGCTACATGCAAAACTATACCTTTCCTTCTCACCAACAAAACTACACCAAATTGACAACTGGGAACGTAATAATAACTTTAAACACACACGCACACACATCTGTATTATCAAGTGGCGCACAAACTGCAAAGCACACAAGTAGCCATGTCTACATTACAAACAAACTCTGCCAACTTAAAAAAAAAAAAGAGGTGTGGCTGTGTTGGGGACACTGCTGTAGGTTTTATATGAATATGTCTGAGTTTGCGAGACATATTTTCTTTGGGAAATGGGAATGAAATAAAAGTAATGTAATTAATACTTGACGTTTATGGTTCAAATATATATTATCTACACGAGATACAGCATGCTAGTTAATCGGATCGGAGTCGTGACATGTACTTCTCAGATATTTTCGCCCATGTACCAAATTGCAGATGGTCACAGTGGGCCGCCGCAACCCATGCCTCGAGCATGCGCACTGCTAACTCAAAATCAAAATCAACATTGTAACAATTTCAGCATTTAAAGTTTTGTTTGAGCTGTAAGTTTATTTATTTGTGGAAAAGTAATTATTTATTGAATTTTAAAGCCCCTACCCACAGGAATAGCTAGTTCTGTATAATCAGGATATCACCTCTAAATTTAAATTTACATTTATTTGTTACGTGAGAACTGAGCTCAGATATTTTTGGCAATGTTAATTTTATTTGTATCATTGTTTTTCTCTTTACATTTCTACCTGGTTTTATCCAGAAGTTTTGGCAATGGAGAAAGGTATTAATTACAGGATTGATTATGCTGTGACATTGAAGGAAATTATGTCATTTAGGAATTTCCCATGTAATTAGAGTTATGTCAACTGTGGTGACTAATTACTCCCTCCTCAGACGCCATGATGAGCAGATCAGCGTAAGATTTTGTCTGCAAGATTTGCAAATAATTTTTTAACTTACCGCACATTGTAAGCGTGGGCATGGTGTTAGAGTGGCATCAAGTTGTTTTAAATATGCGGGGCATGAAAGAAGAGGCCCGAGCCGCATTGCCATTAGTTTTGGAGTGTTTTCCAAGAACTTTGACTGTCATCTCCATCAACATAAGTAAGACCTACAGGGGCTGGGTAATGTGTGCAACTTAATCTTACGTTTTGAGAGCTACAGACTTTTAGTCATTTTAATTTATTTAGGAATATTTAAATTATATTTGAACTTGAAGAGAGTAAATTTGGAACATGTTAAATTTAATCTGAAATTTTATGACAGCCTTTTTAAGTTTCCACAAACAGTACCAGAAGCCAGTAGTGAGAATATTATGTTCAAAACTGAGTTATTGCTACAAACGTTTTAATGATTTATTAATGAAAAAATCTACAAGCCAGTTCCTGATTAACTTACGTAAATTACCTTTTTGTTGGCTAATGCTTAAAGAGGTAATTTAATACACATAGTAATTACATTTCAAACTGATCATAATTTATTTTGACAGCTATTTTTCTGGTTTCCTATTGATTTGAAACAACAAACTAAACTGTTGATTTTTCACATTACTTATAAATACCTATTTCACGAAAAATATTTCAATTAATAAAACAACTATTTCTTCACATTTACCTGCTGTGTTATGGTTCACATAGTCTTTGAAGTAGTTAGAATTCTTTATTTAGTGATTTTCATGTTTTGTCGCATCATTACCTCCATACAAATTGTATGAAATAGTGTGTGTTCTGCTATGCTAAGAAAAAGGGAAAATATGTTTTCAGTTTTGTATTGTGAAGGATATTCTTCTAATACATCGCCATTGCCTCAGAGTAGACTTACCTGTGTTTTAGGTTAAATATTCTGGCTATTCTGAACCGCAATTGCCTGTNTTTACCTGCTGTGTTATGGTTCACATAGTCTTTGAAGTAGTTAGAATTCTTTATTTAGTGATTTTCATGTTTTGTCACATCATTACCTCCATACAAATTGTATGAAATAGTGTGTGTTCTGCTATGCTAAGAAAAAGGGAAAATATGTTTTCAGTTTTGTATTGTGAAGGATATTCTTCTAATACGTCGCCATTGCCTCAGAGTAGACTTACCTGTGTTTTAGGTTAAATATTCTGGCTATTCTGAACCGCAATTGCCTGCNATCGCCATTGCCTCAGAGTAGACTTACCTGTGTTTTAGGTTAAATATTCTGGCTATTCTGAACCGCAATTGCCTGTTTAAGCCAATTTTCTCACGCTACAAAAATTAAAGGGACGCCGACTTGCGTGGTGTCATTGTCCTCTATGCTAGACTCCACGCTCATTACGAAAGTAAGCGGCGTGTTAAAAATTTCATGCCATCATCACTCGTACGCCCAACAAACTTCACAGGTATTATATACTATAGAATATGGTTTTGTCTTTATTACAAGAAAATAAAACATTATTAACGTTATTTTTATTTTCTCACACATACACAAGTGTATGTGTGACAAGACTTCAACATGACCACCTTTATTTCAGTCATGTTATTAGTCACAAAGCCATAAACTCTTTAAAATGACAGTGGTAACGAACTGCTTGTAAGTACAGATAAGTGATAGGGCTGACTCACGAGTTAATGCAATGAATCTACAATTTTCTCAAATGTAAATATTCCTAACTAATTTTAATAATTTGCACACTCAGAAACATTTATAACAAATAAGTAGGATTACATAAAAAAAAACATCTCAACTGCTAGGTACTTTTACATAATCCTCACGTAAATGTCTAGTTGGTACCAATTCATACCTTTTTCTAGTAATTTTGAAGAAAAGGGGCTTTTCAGAAAATAAAATAAATTTTCACAGGAAAGGGTATAAATCGACATTACCAAGAACAGAGAACACCAATTTACTAGGGCGTGGTTTACGAAAAAGCTCAGTTTACTATGAACAGCCTATGCCAAAACTGTTTAGTTTTAAAATGTTTGTGGTGTGTNACAGCCTATGCCAAAACTGTTTAGTTTTAAAATGTTTGTGGTGTGTTATTTCATTCTGCAGCTGAATCTGGGATGCTCACAAATGTTTTAAGTTGCACCACTGTGATTTACAACCTATTTGCCAACTTCCTGATGGACCCCTGTTGTGTAACCACACATTTTTGGTTTACATTACAAATTTTTTGAGTCGCCTGAGAATTCTAGGTTTACACTGAGCACCTGTGATTCGCATAAAAAAAACCCCTACAATATAGTTAATTTGCTCTGTTTGGCTTGTAGCCATGCAAAATTAATTTTCTAACTTCTCATCTATTATACCTTGTAATGACTTAGTAGTCTTAATTTTTCGGGACACGGGTGTAAAATTCTTTCATGTTTATGAAGCTTTGAAAAGCTTAGTAATATATTTATCGGGTTCAAGTTTAAAGCAGCGGTGGCTGCTTTTGTATGTTATCGTGTGGACGTCTGCTGTTTACGTTTTATCAGGAGGACGGTTACAGTTTTTGTTTCGAACTTTGGTTTTTTGGTAAGCGTCAGCATTATTTAGAAACTTTCCGGCTGCGTTGTACAAATTTTATACGAGAGGTTAGTTTATCTGGATGTTGATGGCGCAGTTTTGTTGTACGAAAGGTTCATTTATGTTGACGGTGTCGACAGGATTAGTTCCTGCGGCGTAGTTACGATAATGTTGTTGAAAGCGTGCATGGCCAGGCCCTTATCTCAGAAGAGGGGGGCGAGAGGCAGAACAAAAGAGGCGTCTGTCTGTTGCCCTTCAAGCAGTTGGAGCAGTGCTTCAGTGTCAGTCGGCGGCAAGGTCTATTAGAGGCGTCACTTCAGGACACTTTACTTCGAGCAGTTTCGTCAGTCGTCAGAAGCATCATACAATGCTCATTTAGGTCACGTCGGGCATGACGCTAAACCCCCCCATCGGCCACTAGACTTTATTCTATTTATCTGCCGGTGTGGGAGGTTTATGACGCATTTGATATTTATTTTGATGCAAGTTTGGAGACGTTAATAACCTGTAAACTACTGTGGCGCTGTTTCTGTACTCTTATATTTATTTGCGAGAGGTTCGTACTCTGCAAACCGGCAATTCGTCTGTGAAACTGCAATAGTTAAATAAACATAGATAACAAAATACTCTGGAACTTCTTTTTTTAATCAATCGGCGTCACTTGTAAATGTACCGAGTCTCGTGTTTCTACCTTCAGCTAGCAGTGGCAACGTAAACATCGGCAAGGTAACAAGTGCCGAACTTTACAAAGTGTCGCCTAACTGGGGCGAGGAACGTTACAATCTACTTGCTATTCTAAAAGAATAATTTCATGTAACCACTTTATTAGGGTCTGGTAATGTTACTTTTGCATTTCATAAATAGAAAATTTCCAATTTATACTCATATAAACACATTAATGATAAGGAGAATGTAGATTACCTTCTTAGGGGAATTTCTTAGATTTTGACCATTTCCCTGCTCTTAATACCTCTCTTAGCTTTAAGTTTAAAAGTGGCCATCTCTTCCAATAATAAGAATAATACTTTAATGAGCTAATTAAAATTTTGTACAGAACTATTTTATTTTAAAATACTAAAATTGTAAATTTTGTACACGTATTATGAACTGGCTCTCTAATTTTACTAACACACTAAGCGTTGTTTGTAAAAGAAATTGCTTCACTTTGAATACCTACATGATTTCAATGTTACTCTGTCATAGAGGATGGACAGTGCCATAAAAATGGATCATAGTAAACAAATATATAAATACGAAGCAATAAAAATGGCGGTAATTATTAAGTTTAGGGGCTTTTCTGAAAAACACAAAAAAAATTCAAAATTATGATATATTTCCACTTTACTAATCACGTAGAACACGAATATACTAGGGGCATTTACGTCCGACTGATTTTGTAATATGTTCCCACCTAACCTCACAGAACCTAACCCCACAATGGGTGAATCACTATTTCACATTTTTAAACTAACCTAGGATTGTTGGGTTTTACACTAACCTTGAATTTTTGGATTATACACTAACCTAGGATTGTAGGGTTTTACACTAACCTAGGATAGTAAAGGTTTTACACTAACCTAGGATGTTTGGGTTTTACACTAACCTAGGATGTTTAGAATTTACACAAAACTACGAATGTAAGATTGTAGGGATTTAAAGGAACCGTAAAACACACCAAAAGAATGTAAATTGACTCACCTAGGTAGGGAGCGGGTATAATTCCCCTGACGTTAATAGACGTAAACAAACATATTTTGCAAGTTTTTTTAATATGTTCTACTTATTTTAACACTACACCCTCTTGAATATGAACATGGTAAGATGTGCAGTCCCCATTAATGCAACTTTTGTTGGTCTAGCACGTTTCTTTCAGAAACGTAAACAACTGCCCATTTCGCAATTTTGTTCAATTTTTTTTTAATATGTTGTACTTATTTTAAAGCAATGCCCCTAGTATATTCGTGTTCTACGTGATTAGTAGCGTGGAAATGTATCATAATTTCGAATTTTTTTTTAGTTTTCCAGAAAAGCCCCTAAACTTAATAATTACCCCTGCGGTCTCATGACTGAAGACATGCAACATGGCTGGATTGTATTTCCAACTTCAGCAGCATACATCCGAGAAATGCACCATGTCAAGCAACAACAGACAAGCAAACNCTGAAGACATGCAACATGGCTGGATTGTATTTCCAACTTCAGCAGCATACATCCGAGAAATGCACCATGTCAAGCAACAACAGACAAGCAAACACACTTAGGAAACGCTAACAATACAAGGCAGTTGCAATACATTACGAAAATTTCCATAGGACGTACCCAATACCTTATCACTAAATTCTAGTTAAGGTGAAATCAAATTTATGTCACTAACACAAAAGTCATAAAGTGTGCTGTCACACTAATGTGACAACTAATAATTAATTTCTCGAACTCACTTTTCTGCCAAAACGTCAGCATCTAACCCATCTGGCTCATCGCCAACCCCCTCAGCCCAATTGTAGGGCGTTTTCGGTTCCTCTATCTTCATGTGGCCATAATCTTTATCAGGAGGATGAAGCGTTGCAATGATATTCATTTCATCCCATTTTGTTTCCTTGTGTTTCCTGTAAAAAAAAAAAATAATTGTATAAATTTATCAAAAATTTACACCTGAGTGTGGGGGAAAGACTGTATACAAACACAAGGGAAATAGTTTCCAAATCTGCGGTTTCTTGCAACTCACTTTCTTGTTGGCGCATCAGGTTTTTCGAAACTAGATGACGACTTCAAAATGCCCTTTGAGGGCCTTTTTGCTAAATTTTCTGTCATACTTGGGTTTTACAACATTCAAAACAGATATCAACTTCACATCCGATCCGACAAACTCACTTGTTCTGCGTGCTCGCCGAAGTCTGCACTTTTGTCATACCAAAAAACACAAGATTGACCCCGTTCCGGTACTCGCCACACTAGTCAGTAATATCAGTAATGACAAATATTGTTCCGATACTGCTGATGAGTACTGATGATCAAGGGGTCTCAAGTCCGCCCGCCACTGGGTGGCACCATAGACTAAAAATGAGCTAGACCGATCTCGCTGGCTGCGTACAACCAATCTTCGTGTCCCAATATTTAACAGCTTTTCTCCCAATACAACTATCGAAAACGACAGGGTAAGGATTTTAAGTTAGAAAACTGATTTCTACAGAAATTATTTCAGATGTATGTATACTTCCACTAACAGATTTGTAATGCATTTTGATGAAATTAAAATTGGTAAAAGTATTGTATTCATATAATAGTACTTGTCATTTAAAAATTAAGATATTAGCAAATATTTTCATCACTGATCATGTGACTTTACAAGTTGTGATCCTTTGGGGTAGGTTAATGTTGGGTACATGCACAGAAGACGAATAATCGTCCTACGTCTCTTTAGTCTATGGGTGGCACTCTATGTGAGTCTACATTGATAACAAAAAGTAGGGGGGGTGCCTTAGTTGTTATGTACTATATCGTGCAGTGAAAACAAGAGAAACCAGCTTTTATTGTGGAGTTAGACGATTGTTTTCCGGTGTAAAGGTCACGTGATCATTAGAAGCCCAAATTATTGTCCCAGCTGTTCTTTCACATGTTTTTTTGAAGTGTATTAAAATCTACATGAAACAACACGCAAACCTTTTTCATTTTAACGATAATATATACACTGTGTGTGTGTTTGCCTTAGTTAAGTAAGTATATATTACTCCGTTAAATATGTAAAGTAATGAATTGTTTGTTTACATTTAACATGGAAGTGTTGTGTACTGCGTTTTGGTTGATTAGCTTCCCAGTTCCTATATTTGCCTTGAAAATATGCCACGAAATAATTTTCTGATGAATATCTTCTACTTGTAGAAAAGTCGCTGTTTATATTCTAAATTAGAGTGCAACTACACGGACATGGATTCAGAATGCGTCATACACAACCAATGTTGGATTCTTAAAAGATGTTATTTACGCTGCTGTTGCTTGTGTTAACATCTTAATAGTCTATCATTTCATTTATAATTAAATCATACTTTGGGCATTCTTATAGATGGAACTTATGTGGGATGAGCTTTTTGGTGCAAAATCAGCAGATTCTCCCAATATTCACTGGTGGTCTGACATTACTAACCAAGCTATCTGCTAGGATACATATATTCAGTCAACAGCACTNCTTCCACTAACAGATTTGTAATGCATTTTGATGAAATTAAAATTTTTTAAATATTGCTATCAACTTTATATAATACTATGATATCTACTTGTTTTCGGCATGTTTTCCCCTTTTTTATCTTGTTTTCTTAAACCTCTGCAGAGTCTTGGCCCGTATAATGTCATCACTTTTATAACTGGTAATTATTCAGAGTAGCTGCTTTTCTGAAGGAAAAGTCATAGACCCACCAAAGTAACATAATGGGTTCTGCATATCTTACCTTTTTAATATTGAGGGCGGCGTAATGGTAAAATAAGTAGAATGTAGTAAACAAAAAAGGTTAAAGTACTAGCAGTGTAGTCTGAGCAACACTGCAACTGAAATACAAAATATTTTAACAATTTTGTATACATAAAACAAACCCAGTTTTCAGCTTTAAGAACACGTCGACAAAGTTAGTAGGTTACAAATAATACCCCAACTTAACTTAAAATCATCTATGAATGTGGCCCATAATCCCATTCCCAAATTTTCATTTTCCTTCCATTATACTTCTCTGGACACAGGTAAAAAACAGTGAATTAAAGGACCAGTTTTTTGACACCTAAATTTACGCAGGAATGTTGTTATTTTGCCATAAAGGCTATGTTAGCAAGAATCTTCTATGAAATCTCTTGAAACCCAAGTTAGGATACTTCAGTCAAGTAAATTTGGTATTATTTTTATGGGTAATGAAGTTTTAAAAGAGAATATTTACTTCTACGAAAAAAATTCTACTGACACATGATGCAATGTCAGTGTTAGCTGTTATATAGCAGTGCTGATAACAGTGAGTGTGTGCATATTACTGATGCATGTAACCTAGCAAATGGTAATTAGAAGTAGTACTATAGGTCGAAAGCTCACCATACCAGAATTCTTTAATTTACATGATTCTGATGCTGTGAACTATCTCAATTTAACTTCTTGGCATATGGGAATTTGTGAAAAGGTATTAATGATCAAGTCATTCTAGGATACTTCATAGAGTGTATACAATGTGAGGAATATATGAAGTTTTTTTTAATGTGGGCACTGGACAAGTGAACACTCCAAAGATGCAGTCTTCCAAATAAATTTCAATTGAAATACAAATTAAAACCTAAATAATTTTTATTTATACTGGTAAACCTGGTGCAAGGGGAGAACCACTTGCATTCCCACCAAAAGCTTAACGCTACTGCGTATCCTTATACCACCACACTCATTTTCACGCTAAGGTCGCTGGCAGGCTGTAAGTGCAGGGCCCGTTTTCTTTCATTATTCACATCTAATCAAGCATAGTGAGTAAAAAGCTTTACAATGTTTAAAGAGTGTTTATTCATTGTCCTCCGGGACACTTAGGATGCTACAACCTTTGTAATACCTCCCACAATTTTTCTAGCATAATTCAGGAGTACAAGATGGCCTACAGTCTCTTCATAAGGTGTAAGTAGTATAATATCATGTGCATGACAACATCATGTCCGAACTGACGGAAGCACCCAGGGCCCTTTGGACTGTCGACCGAACGACCCACAACACTAACTCTCTACTAAGTTATGGGGCTGGACAATACTATACTCAACCAGCACTCGGTCACCTCGACAGCGTCATTTTATTCATGTGGGATGTACTTTTTGCATAGTCTATACGCAAATGTGTAGTGGATGTTAAATTACCAGAGTATTAAGGGGTAGAACGTGCAGACAGTGTAATGTTGTGGCAGAACACTTAGGTTTAGCCTTCAAAGATTTTGTTTACTTTCTGTTGGTGTCATTTGTGCAAATGTAAAAATTTTGAGAGGTATCATCGCAGGCGATGAATCCGGTGATGATGCTCATTTCCTACCGCATATTTAAGTAAACATACATAATGATTTGGAAGCGAGTAGATCACATAAATGCAGTGTGAGTATGAAATAATACCCCTAATTTGATGGTCTATAATATCAAAACCAACCAATCAAATAAATCATGGATCCGTGATGTTTGTTTACCATACATTCATAAATGTTCAATGTGACCACCATGATCAGCTTGAACGACATCTATGCAATAATCAAACTCGTTCCACGCTCTTGTCAGTATGTCCGGTGTTATGGTTTAGATGGCATTTGCAATGCTTGGTTTGTTTTGGTGAGGAGGAAGCGAGTTTGCATTCGACACATTAGTGTGAAGGGGATGGACTGATGTTTCCTTTAATGAGCCGAGAGATGACACTGGGTGCGTTTGTCATCACATTATGAGCATGCGTTGTGTGTTAGTCCGCATCACGATGGGGGCGGAACAACAGAAGACATTCTGTGTTAATCAGTTTGCTAAATGTGAATCGTTTACGACTGTTCAATGTGAATTCCGCCACAAATACGGACGTCGTACTCCCGATAGGTGGAGTATAGTATGTAGGTTTCGTCAGTTCCGCGACACAGGGTGCCACTGCAAAGGCAAAAGTTCCGGGTGGCCACGTGTGTCCGAAGAGAATGTGCAACAGAGTCAACAAGTATTCGTTCACAGTCCGAGCAAATCAACTTGACAAGCTAGCCAGGAAATGCGAATCCCTAAATCGACGATATGGACAGTGTTGCGAAAGCGATTGCTGTACAAACCATACAGGTTACAGCCTTACAGGCTCTTACCAGAAGGGATAAAGAACTGAGACATGATTTTTGTGTGTTCGTGCTTGCCCAGAAGGAGGTAGACGATGCCTTCATGTCTAAGCTGGTTTTTAGCAATGGAGCGACATTCCATACAAAAGGTAAGGTTAATCGGCACAATGTGTGGATATGGGGTCAGGAGCCTCTACATCAAACTACCGAACACGAGCGCACTTCCCCCAAAGTGAATATGTTTTGCGCTGTATCTATAGACACTCTTTTCGGCCCTTTCTTTTTTCATGAACCCACTGTTAATGGAATCCCGTTGACGTGAACCAGGCGTTCACTGGTACCTTTGTGCCCACTGTGACTGCAGCAGTAGTGTCATCCACTCCAGATGCACCACACCAGCAGGCAAGTGGGCAAGAGTGATAGTGTATTCAGTGGTATAATCAGTCAGCGTTCGTCAATATCGTGACATCAGTGATACATAATTGATCGGAGTGCATCAGTATAGTTATTCAGAGTTATATGTAGTTATTCAGTGTCATAATTATNAAGTGGGCAAGAGTGATAGTGTATTCAGTGTTATAATCAGTCAGCGTTCGTCAATATCGTGACATCAGTGATACATAATTGATCGGAGTGCATCAGTATAGTTATTCAGAGTTATATGTAGTTATTCAGTGTCATAATTAGCAAGTGTATTTGTTCCATGTGTGTAAATAGCACCAGTGTCATTAATTATTCAGAGCTTAATAATTTTTCATTATTATTTATTGGTTCAGTGGATCTATGCAGTATTTATTTATATCATATTTATCGTGTTGAAAGACAGTCATCACATACCCAGCCAGCCAGGGACATGTGACATTTCTAAGTTGGCAATACAGTGGCTGCTGCGAAGCAAAAATTTTTATATTAATATAACCCTGATTTATTGTGTATTTGTGCAAGGGTAATTGTGTTTTATTATGAAAGTTGTATAGGGTTATTGTAATACCCTATTAAGGTATATCATTTTCTTACATCTCATTAGCATTTTTAAATCGCATTTATGTTTCATCTTTCCACTGCTTGGCGTCGGCCGCGCTCAGGTAGCGGTAGCCGGCGCAGTTCACAGTACAGTACGCTTCATCACTTCAACACGGCCGGACGTGGTAAGCTCTCGTTTTCACAAGAACCTCGATGCCAGCCCCTGATGCTGCAACCTCACTCAGTAATCTTATCATCACATCATTCACGAAATAACTTGTATTTCATGTTACATCGCACCGAGGGGAGATCAGCGTCACGCGCCTTAATTAATCGTAATCCATTAGTGTGTTACCTTGTACGACCACGTGGTCACCACATGTCTGTTTCGGTTAAGTTTTCAAAAAAATAATAATCTTTCATTTAACCAATAGTGCGTTCATTAATCCGGGCGTGCGCAGCGGCCATACAGCTCTCATTTTCCTATTATCTAACGGTGTGTTACCTCGAGCCCCCTTGGGTGATTAACCACGACCCGATCTCATTGCTCAACACGNCGAGGGACACCGCGCGTCCAACCGTCTCCCTTCGACAAGGGACGTACCGAGCGCACGTCACCGTATTTGGACATGCCTACAGAGTGGTTGTTTCCTCAGTTAGAAGAGGCGGCGGGGACTTTATTTTCCAGCAGGATGTCTTTCGAGTTGCTTGTGGTGGTCACATTGAATATGTATGAAGATATGGTAAACAAACTTTACATTTCCACGGTTCATTTGATTGGTCAATCAAGGTTGTAGGTTGTTGGTTTTCATTATTATAGACCTTCAAATTTAAAGCATTCTTTTATACTCATCATCTACATAAAAAAAAATTGCATTTCAATATTTTTATACCACTTCTCTTTCTCAGCCACGCTTAAGTACAAGTTATATACAAACAATGTGTGGCTTAGTTTTTCCATCTGTCCTAAAAGAATGATAGAGGGGGTGAAATTCCCTTTCTCTGTCTTATTACATAACCTGATATTTTTCAAAATTCCGTTTCATGTAAACATTTTTTTCATGTATGTACGAGATATTCAATTACTAATTGTCACAATTCATGTCAAACATTATATAATTGTATTTTATAAGGAGTCCTTGTGATATATATATCCTACGATTCATTAATAAAAATACACAATATAGTTCTATACACCTAATTTTTGTTAACACATATCTTACATCCCTTCCGGGTCGTACTGAACACTTTTTCTCCATCTACAAGAGCTTGACGTGATCGAGGTGACCCAGGGCTGGTTGAGTGGTGATTTGCCTGGCGCCATAACACAGTGGAGAGTTAGTGATGTGAGTCGTTCGGTCGACGGCCCAGGGGAGAAGGTATCCTCCATTATTTTGCAGATGATGTTGTCACATACTTACTGTTACACTATTTACACCATATGGCAAGACTGTAGGTCGTCTCGTATGCCTGAAATATAATAGAAAAATTGCGGGAGGTACTACAAAGGATGTAGTGACCTACAATGAATCAACACACATTGAAAATTGTAAAGCTTTTATTAACTGAGCTGGATTACATGTGAATAGTGAAAGAAAACGGACCCATCACACACGGCCTGCAGGTTCTCATAGCGTGAAAATAAGCAAGGTATAATGTGGATACACAGTAGCGTTAATTTCCCATGCGAGAGTGCAGTTCGCTCTCAACTCAGTACAGTAAAGAGAGAAAACAAATGTTCCGGTTAATTAATTAACTATTGCAGTGAAGTGATTACAGCCTAAATGATGGTACCAAGGGGGCTCGCGGAGTAGGTGACCATCGCCGTCGTACTGATATTAGTGCTGAGATGAACTGAACAAGTCACATCGGCTTCCATCTTAAGTGATGAGAACAAATGTCAAATGTTGAATGGTAAAACTTAACACGAACACTGTAATATTATAGTAATGGTGAAAAATTGTATAAATTAACTGAAACACATAGGTGACACCCCTTTTGATTAACAAATGTCTGTTATAGGTTGATGTTGTGAAGCTGACGGGATGTGCCACCACACTAAATTACATGTTACAAGGTTGGAGGCCTTTATAGGCAATCTCCCTTTTTCAAAATATAATTGCTCTGTTATAATTAAATGTAAAATACATTATTATGTTTATCGTGAAAAGTGTTTCTATTTCACTTTGTGTGATCCATTTGTATTTCACTGGCTACAGTGTTGCCAGGTGGCTGTCTCCTGAAGGGATGGACGAGTCCACCTGGGCAAAGAGNTTTCACTGGCTACAGTGTTGCCAGGTGGCTGTCTCCTGAAGGGATGGACGAGTCCACCTGGGCAAAGAGGTGTGGGCTGCCATGCTCGACTGCTCTTAATACAATTAAACACACCCCTAACTGTAGCTGTGAATGCGGTGATGTTGTTTGATGAGTTTGAAAAAAATGTTGCCCACTATTGGCGACACTTTGGGGAACTTATCACTTCAGCTTCGGCCTATAGGCCAGTTGATGTCACCTGGTAGTGTGTCATATTGTTTGTCGCGGGGCCCAAGCTGCTACGATGTAACGACTAATTGCCCGTGTGCCCAATGTCTGTGGCTTTGGGGTAAACACAGTTTTGTATCGTCTACTTATTTATTAAAGGAGTTACCTCTTGTAAGAAATGTGTAGGGCTGTCTCTTGAGTTGCGTAATCCTTGTCGGCAAGAAGGTGCAAGTTCCGTTCTTGTCTAACAGCACTACGTACTCTTGGCCTGATGNAGTTGCGTAATCCTTGTCGGCAAGAAGGTGCAAGTTCCGTTCTTGTCTAACAGCACTACGTACTCTTGGCCTGATGCCTTGTTACGGTCAGGTGTAGCTGGTACAGTTGATGTGAGTGCGACGGTCAGAGTGGGCACAAGGAGCTGGTGGATGCGTGTTTCACGTAAAGCTTCATTTCATTCATTAAGGGCCACTACCCCAGCAAGGAAACCTACACTAATATCTTTTCATTCAACATGTTATTACGTCAGAATAGTTGACTATAAGAATTTCATTCCCACGGTCCAGCTACACTGGTGTTATTCGGTGCAGCAAAATGTATACCTTCTCCGGAGGAGGTGAAGCTGGTGTAGTGTAATGAAATGCACAGGAAGTTTGTATGTGTCTGGTGAATATATTGTCCACTTAAAGATAACGGTTGTTTCAATTCTTTGCGAGAATAGTGGAAGCTAACTGTTAAACTGTAACGACGAATATATGCTCATTTCAATTAACTCTGTCAAAAGTGGACAAGGAGATATTTCCAGGTCATAGTACGAAATATAACTCCAACATTTCACAGTTGTCACATATTCACGTTAGATATGAACAGCGAATTTTTAGTAAATATAAATAATTTTAAGGTAATTAGCTTGCTTGTTTGCTGAGAAACTAATCTCTCGAATTGAATTAAGAATTTTGACCATTCCATTTGTTACTGTAGGTATTTTTATACTTGCGAAATAGCAAGGAACAGATATAATTCGTCAATGGCCATTTCGTAAATGGATCGAAAAGCTATGATTCATATAAAACATACATAAAATAATGGAGTAAACATTACCCTGCACCAGCAATTATTTCATTAGCAAAACTCATACCAACATAAATACTTATTTTCAAACATGGTGCTAAATCTCTGCAGGGATGTAAACAACAACGTCGTTTCTTTCAACTGAGCTGGTGTAATTACACTGGAATTGAAATTTATTGTAAACGCGCTGTGCTACAGTACATTATACCGGCTACACTCTTTATGGTTGAATGAAACGAAGCTATTTCCATGCCTTAGTACATAATATAACCTTGATCACTCTATTGTTGCCACACATTCACATAAGAAAAGCGCAGCGGATTGTTAGGAAGTTGAAATATTTTAATGATAAGTGGCTATCTTTTTGCTGAGAAATATATTTCTCTAATTGTATTACGTACTTCGACCATTCCAGTTATTACTGTAGGTGCTTTTGTCCTTGCGAAATAGCAAGGAACTAACATAATTCAGCCAATGTTCATTTCGAAGCTGGAACGACAAGCTATTTAACGTATGTCAAACGTTAATTATAAAAGGAGTAAACATTCATCCACACCTGGAAATGTTTTATTAACAAAACTTATACCAACATATGTACTAATTTTCAAACACCGCGCTACCGTTTATGATTAGAATGAAACGAACTTAAGGAGTTCATAACTGGAAAAGCCAACATCTTTAACCCCCTTTTGAAATTAGCACCAAATCCCTATTTTACACCTTTTTCTCTTACGACTTCACTTCCCCGAAGTGGTGTAAAAGGTGTTGCACCCGGTTGTCGATGTTTTAGTCACATCCACCTGTAGAATGATTCGTGTTTAACTGCTACTGGCAAGAAAAACGCGAAGTTTCATTTTCGTTGTGCAAGTTGTAAAAGGTACAGCCCACGTGAACAAAGCTATGGTGTTCTTTATTATTATGGTTGTGTTTACATGTACAGCTGATTTCAGTACAACCTGTTTTGACAGGTGATAATTTTAAGGTGTGGGAACATATTAATTTATCCTGAAAATACGTTTTATACTTACTGTGCTCGGGCAGGAAGGAAAATGAAATATTACACATCTATACTGTCAACTTGTATGGACTCGAAACTGTGCAGAATGGACGTTCAGCCATCGTTATCTTTGTGCATTCTCATTTTAATTTGATGCGAAGCATTTATTTAATTGTTTTGTTACCACAGATACTTAAGACGATCTACATTTTTAGTGTGCCAACAGAAGAGCCCGCTGAAGAAACTAGTATTTTCAAGTTGCTTTGCTATCGAAGCCATACGTCATAGTAAACAAGTATCACAACAACAAAGAGACAAAAATTTTCTATAGCAGAATAAACAACGTACGATTTGTTGCTCTGTATCTAATTATGATGGGCTGTATGAAATTTCAGTTAAGAATACAATTTAGTAGTGCATTGATTTGAGACATTGGAATAAACATGGTATATGTAAATTGTCGCCATGAACATCGTAAAGCAGAGGGATCAGATGTATAGTTGAAGTATTGTTAACGTTGTGTGTGTTTTTTGTCAGAAGAAAATGACCTCCAATACAAAAATGCTATCGGGGTTTTGCCCTGACAGAGAGTGTCAATCAAAAATCGTTTTTCCATCATGTGAACTTGATATCGAGTGCAGTCGCTGTGGACAGCATTTTCGAATAAGTGAAATACGAGATGTATCCGAAGAGAAGGATCATACGTCAACATTGCAAACAGTGCTGCGAACTTTGTTGGCTGCAGAAAATCCTAACAAGAAAGGAATGGAAACGGTACGTGTAAGTAATTGCTGCAAAGCAATGAACAATAACCTAAATGTTTTGTTACATGCTAGCATCACAAAAAAAAAAAAAAATTGTACATGCAAACTTACAGTGTTTCTAGTTAAACATTCTACAAATGTTTTTATCCTCGCACGAGTTTATTTGTATTTGTGTTTTCCTGAGAGGGGGAGAAAACAGAGGGTGAAAGTGGGGGAGTTCTTGTAGGAACAAGGTGGGGTTACAATGGATAGAGCTAACGTGAGGAAGTGGGTTTTGCAGGGACAATGCTGGTTGGCAAAATGAGGCTGTTTGTGGACAGTTGTGTGCTGTATGCAGAGGTGGGTGGGGAGATTAAGTTGCATTAGGACATAGAACAATTAAGGTGGTGGACGAAAAGGAAGAAAATGAATATTTATGTAGGAAAAACAAAGAGTGTAAGGTTTACCAGGAAGAAGGAAAGGTATGAAGGCACTTATAAATGGCAAGGGGGCAGGAGATAGGGGAAGCTTCATAGTATAAGTGAGTACCTGGGGATGGTGATTCAGAGTGATCAAGTGAAGAAAAGCAAATACATAGATTGGTGTAAAATAGAAGTGCTGTGGGAATGCTGGGAAGGACCTTGAAGGGGGTTACAATTCTAAGATTATGTCAATAATAGAATATGCAGCCACAGAAGGCTGCAAAGGAGGACAGTGAGGTGGTTTGATGGTTTGGGGGAGGCAGAGGTAAGGTGAGGATGAAAGAAATTTTAGGCCATCTTTGGAGTTGGGGTGGAACTTGCTAAGGGACAGGCGAAGAGTAGAGAGGCTGGTCAGGCTGGGGGAAGTTAAGGGAGAGCTACGATCAGTAGAAAGTTTCAGAGGTTATGAAGGTGGACGGGTAGGGTAAGGCAGTCCATGCTGCTAAGAACATTGAGGGAGGAGAACGTGTTTCGGAGGAGTTGGTGATGGGGAAGGGGTGTTAGTTTACTTAGGAAGGGACTGGAGAGTAAAGTTGCATATTGGAAATAATAATAATAATTATTATTATTACTGTGTAGGTCTACAGTTTAAAGTTAACTTTAGATATGTTAAAAATAGTTAATTTTTTTTTTTAATCCTTGAAGTTGCCCAAATGGTAATTCTATAGAATAGGGTCTTTTCTGAAAATAGAAAAAAAAAAAAAAATCACAGAAAGTGGTATATTTCCACTCTACTAATTACACAGAACACGAATATACTAGGGGCATTAACATATTATGCTTACAAATTACAAAAACCATAGTGGGGAGTGCTATGAAGATCAGGGAAATTGTGGGATAAAATCACTATAAATACACCCACAAAAATACAAAAACACCTCAGTTTTACATTTGTCCACCCAATTTCGTAATATGTGCCCACCTAACCTAACTTAACCTAATGCCATGACAAGTGAATCACTATTAAAATTTTTAATTTAACTTAATATTTTAGTGTTTTAATCTAACCTAGGATTATGAGGGTTTTAATCTAACCTAGGATTGTATATAATGTTTTAATCTAACCTAGGATTGTATAGTGTTAATCTAACCTACGATTTTATTCTAATGTAGGATTTTAGGGTTTTAAAGTAACAGTAAAACATATCAGAAGTATATGAATTAACTCGCGTAGGTAGGTGACGTGTACAATTTTCACTGTCCTCGGCCAATTCAACTACCATCGTGCATGCCTTGCACCTTACCTCACTCGACAAAACACTATGATCTACTAAAAAGTCCAAGTAACACCCGCCACATAGACGACTGTCACGCACAGAAGCACTCGTACTTGCTCCCTCCATTCTTAAAACACAAGCCTTCGCACGGTCGGATTCGGATTTCACAACACACACCACTTGCCACGAACCGCATTGTCTCGCATCTAAACTGCAACTAACATACGGTAACGTCTACACATCCACAGCCATTAAGGTGATGGCCGATTCACTTTTATTTACGTTAGTACAGCATTACTGGACTAAACATCATGGCGGCCGAACTCCTCGTATATAATCTCTTTTATTTTCGACGTTTTGATTATTTTGTCACTACGCTGCCCTAAATATGAAACATGTAAGGTGTGCAAAAGCCATTTATATAACTTTTGTGGGTCCACTATGTCTCCTTCAAAAAAGTCTCTATTCTTTACATTTACCGTTTACCTTCGTGAACATGATTTTCATAGCACAAAGCACTACAGGATTGCTCAGAAAGTTTCATGAACTCAAATTGCCTTTCACAATGTAAAATCAATTTTGTTTATTTATTTGCACTCCGTATTTCCCATTGAACATCTTTGCACAGCCAAAATCTGTCCGTTTTCCACTAATACAATATGACAATCTGTAAACATTGCCATACTTGACTAACCTTGCAAGTTGAAGTTAGAGTTTATTTTATTGCATCCAATGGATCTTCGAGAGTAGGTACATGTTTCTACAAAAACATAGGAAATGTGTAGTTATACATGCTATATAATCAGCACATAAAAACATAGATTTAATTCTTCCACACTGGCAATGATGAATTGAAATAGGCGTAACACTTCTCATATTAAAACATTTTTGCTCATTGAACTTTAGTTTTCTTACTATGAAAAAATCTGATAACATAAAATTAAACCACTGAACTGAGCATAAAAAATGAAAATTTTCTGAGACATTTTTTGTACCACAGGTCTACCACCATAAAACAGCAGTGGAGTCTTATTATAATATGTGAACTTGTGGTAGGTATTTTCAGTGCAGAATGCAGAGGAAAGAACTTCTAATGACTATTACCAGTAATAAATATGTTTTACTCCAGCTCAGAAAAAATTACAAATAGGCCCATTTTGAAGTTGGTATCACAACTTTGCACAGCAGGTTTCAATCTCTGTATGAAAAATATAATGGCAAACACGTAAGTTACAAAATCTTAAAAAGTTTGATTTTAGCTTTACCAGACATCTGAAAAAATTCAGCGGACAAAGCTAAAAACTAAAAAATGTATAAAATTAAAATTTTTTAATTCTTGAACATACTACATTTCAAATGACGCTAACACAGATTTGCTTAATTATGAAATAATAAAGCAACAACAGCTCAACTGAGGAATAATGTTTTCCAAAAAAATCTGTCTACAGTATAAATTGTATAAATACTTAATTATGCATAAGAAAAAATACAGGATTATTATAAATTATTTATATGGTTTCAAAAATCTGTAATTGACAAAGTACTTGAGAGAAATTAATGTGTGATACATGAAAACAACCAGAAACTTTCCAAGTTTCTAAGATTTTCTACAAGTGTTCAATGTGTTCTGCTCTTGTCACACAGCACACGTCCAATTGATGAGTAGTAGAGTTCTTTCACGTATTTCCAAAGGAAGACATCACACTGTGAAATGCCGGGAGATTGGGGCGACCATCTGGACAGCGTCAAGTCTTCCCGACCACAGCATCCAATCCAGCAGTGTGGGAGTTCATTTTTGAGGTAGCGATGCACTTGTGTGTGCCAATGAGGTGGAGCCCCATCCTGCTGGAACGCGAAGTTGCCGGATAACTCTCTCATTTGTGGAAACATACACAACTCCAACATGTCAAGACCCTTCGCCTGTGAGATTGGGCACAAGACATTAAGTTTCGGCTAATCCTGTATGTGTTGCACAGAATCACTNAACCACAACTCCAACATGTCGAGACACACACCCGTCACAGTGTTTTCAAAGAAAAAAAGATCCCGTACACCTTTGTCTGTGAGATTGCGCAGAAGACATTAAGTTTCGGCTAATCCTGTATGTGTTGCACAGAATCACTGGGATTTTCTATGCCCCATATCCGGACATTGTGATAGTTCACCTTTCCACTCAAGTGAAACGTCGCTTCATCACTGAACACCAGACATGTGGCAAATTCGTCTTTCTGCATAGCTTCCTGCATACACTCGCAATATAGAAGCCGGATGGCGTAATATTCTGGATGCAAGTGTTGCAACAGCTGTAAGCGGTACGGTTTGATTTGTAACAGTCGTCGCGAATTCTCCTAAACAGTTGACTGAGTAATCCCAAGCTCTCGATTTGCTCGGGTAGTTGATTTTCATGAGCTAAGTGCGTAACTTCTTTTCACTCTCTCCACTGTTTCATTAGAAACACCTGGCCGTCCTCGGCTCTTACCATTACACAGGCTTTCTGTGCCTGTGCCCTGGAACTGATGGTACCACCGCAAATGCTCTGGTGACCTGGTGGTTCTGCTTGGTAATGCCCTCGGAACGCACGCTGCACAGTAACAACCAATAATACATTTTGCATATTCCAAAAAAAAAAAATGCTTTCTGTTGCTTAGTCGCCATTTTGTAAACAGAACTTGTGCTGCCACATGGTGTGATAAAAAGAAGTTTAGATTTTTTGAGTTTTTTTTTGTTTGTTGATTGGCACGAACCTTTAAGTTGAACAGTTTATGAATTACATGTTTCTAAAACCTGATGAATCATTTATAATAACCTGTATTTGAAGATATGCCGCAGTCTTATTTTTGATTAGCTGACCAGTAGTGAGGTACAGACAGTGCACTGGCCTACACTCGGTGCAATGCTGGCCGAGTTCTGCATTTTCAGGATCAGATTATTTTGTTGTCGTTGAGCTACTACCGTACAGGTGGTAATGGACATTGTCCGATACGCCTGTCTTACAGAATAACTAAAAATTTGGAGGGGGCAGCATCGGGGACATAGCCATGGGTTTTACGTGGATACGTCTGTGTTCTGGGCAATGTTATTGTCTTTTGGATATGGGAATTAAATTAAAGTAATAAATTGGATACTTGGCTTTTATGTCTTAAATCAACAGATCTGGACTAGATCTTTCGTTTGGCACCAAAATTAGCGCGCTAGCACATTGAAGTCACAAGATATACGGCCTGGAAAAATTTTGCATATATCCCAAATTGATGCCAGTCACCGCAGGCTGCGAACTCAAGGCCATGTTCACATCATAGTCTTACACCCAATTGAATGAGATCACATTTATTTCAATCATGAAGTTAGCATGTCAGAATGGTACACTCTGCAAACGTTACGTTGCAGTTTCTGTCCTGGTACACCACGTGTATTAATTTTAAATACATATTCACCTCAAAACATTAGCTCATTCATTGTGTCTTCCATAAATTATATCACATACTGTGAGTCTGTTAAAAAAATGGTACATCCAAGTTTGTTAGCCATACATGTTCCACACGTGTTACACTCATCACANACTGTGAGTCTGTTAAAAAAATGGTACATCCAAGTTTGTTAGCCATACATGTTCCACACGTGTTACACTCATCACATTGAGCATGGCTGTTTCTCATGTTCCAGTTGTGGATTGCACTGAAAAATTGTGCACTACCTTTTTTGCAGTTGTCAGACATGTAACAGTTGGCATACAAGTTTGGCCCCACTGTGCTGAATATGTATTTATTTTGACACAAGTTTCAAGTTGTGTAATCAACGTAATCCTCTTAATTTGGACTTGAGAAACACAAAATACCCAAAATGTCAATTATTTTGAGCACTAAATATTTTAATAGCATTGGCCATAAGACATCTTAATGTATTTGTTTCATCTGTGCATTGCACAGCTAGAATAGTTATGGTAACTTTAAGGCATATGCATTGCCTTTGTGAGAAATAGCCAATTTTGTACCACGTCCACTAATGCTGAGAGTGTAGTTTAGGATTAACTGCTCATTACAGTTGCGGAATCATAGCTAATGTAATTTACGTACTGAAATTATCAACCTCCAGCTGAATTATGTAATTAATTCTTTTAATATCCAGTTTTTATAAAGGTTTTTACTGTAATTTTAAGAATTTATAGTATTAGTTAATTTAGACCCTTGTCATTGCATCCCGGTATCCCAGGCGTCTTAGCCACAGACCCAACTCCTTTAGCAGCATCCTGAGTCAGCAGGTCACATGTGTTTCAGACGTTAATAGTGGTATTTAGGAAGAAAAGCAGAGCACCCTTGCCTTAGATTTGGTATTAAACTTCTCACGACAAAGTTTGAAAAACCCACCAACTTTCCTTAAAGGTTTCAATTGAATACGTATAATTTTTTTGAGTTTTGGGATNAACAAAGTTTGAAAAACCCACCAACTTTCCTTAAAGGTTTCAATTGAATACGTATAATTTTTTTGAGTTTTGGGATAGTGGCCTTTTAAATACCTGGTTGGTGGCAGTAAGACATCTGCATCTTTTTGTTGGAGAATCTCCTGCTAACAAGCCACCACCATCACACACAATAATTTACAAGGATACTTTTCAGTTGATTTGATGGCCACAGCTGAGAGAGCTTTCCCCTCACTGACATAAAATATATGGCTTCATTTAAGAGAAGAACGGTGGATTATGCCATATCTGCAGACGTGGAAACACCTTGCATATTGTTGATTACAATATTGAATGAATTGTTGAGGTAGGAGACTCAGTTTGGTTGAATAGACCAGAGTCCTGATCAATGGTTATCTATAAGTACAATGCAAGATTTGCAACTGCATTGTTCTATGGTTGGAATAAATATGTATTAAACTACACCTGAGGTAATGGGTGCAAAGAGAAATAATGCAGTTTTCCTTGCTTTATTTACACAGCGTCAGTGCAAATTTCCGGTAGTAATATTTAATTGGGCATCAGCATTTTCACTGTTTAGGACTTCAGTTCAGTTTTATAAGTTTGTAGTTTCTGTTTTATTTGACATGATATAGTGTAATAATTAGTGTAATGCATTTTAATGCATTCAGTAGATTATTGTAATAATAATAATAATAATGTGCTGTTCTCTTGGTAGCATATGGTGTACATAACTAATAACTGAAAATTGCTCACTTAATATGCTCTCCTTTTCACCCTAAGGATTATTTCTGTTTCCTGTTCTTAACCCATGCACATAATGACAGAATTTCTCCCCCTTTCCCTTTTCAACGATGGGAAAAACAAAAGACATTTCTTGTACAAAGATGTAAAAAATTAGCATGTCACAGTATTACAGGAAGGTTTTGCATTTTGTGTGTGTGTGTGTGTGTGTGTGTGTGTGTGTGTGTGTGTGTGTGTGTGTGTGTCTCTCTCTCTCTCTCTCTCTCTCTCTCTNTGTGTGTGTGTGTGTGTGTGTGTGTGTGTGTGTGTGTGTTTTTTTTATACCCACATGTAAAATTTTTCATAACTTTTTGTTGACTACAAAATATCAAAAAGGGGATTACTGTCACTGATTCATTATGTTTTCAGGTCAAAGTGTCTGGTCTGTCGAACTATCACTGCAAGCTGCTATCTCCATTGCTCACATACCATGGCATGGACAAGAAGACGGCGAAGGCTAAGCCACTCTCTGAAATTACCACTCGGTGAGGCTTGATGCAACTTGGACTTAGCAGCTTGCTGCATTCAGTTTTAATTGTTCAAGTACTTTTCTTAGGTTGTAGTGTAATAAAATTAAGGGTGACCATATTTTTAAATACATGAAACAGGACACTTGTTATAAGAAATGTGATTAAAATTAAAATGAATGTGGTTAACTTCGAAGCATAACAGTGCTGTAAATAATAGAAGCTAATGTGATCGAAGAATTGAAAAGTGTACACCCAAATAATATATGAATGTAAATCAAACTCATTATTACAATTTAATTGTAAGTTAAGAAAACATCTATAGAACAGTTTGACATCTATATTTCTTTGAAATATATTGTACGTTATAATGAGTGGCATTCGCCAAAGGGTTATTCTGTAAAATCAGTTCATGAAAAGTGCAGGACACTTGGCCAAAAAAGGACATTCCATGACTTTATTTGAAGTCTTTCGCAACTCGCAGGACAATGCTTTGGAAAAAAGGGCTGTCCTTCTAGAGAGATATAAAAATTTTGCCCTTTGTTTACATTTCACATTGACACTTATATTGGTGAATGTTATGAGTTAATTTCAAAGTTTACATCTGTCAGTTTAATATTTTCTTGTTTGTTTACATTCTAAATGATGGTAGAAATTTTATCACAGTTTTATTTTGATTATATGTCCTTAATTTTTCTGAATTATTTAATTTAACATTTTAATGTCACGTATTTATGTAATTACTGGATTTTATTTCATGTGATTTCTCCTCAAAAGTGTTCACTTTACAGTGAACAGTCTACACACAGATGTACTGTATATAAGCGGCGCTAGGAGAGACAGTCACATGCCCGCATAAATTCTAATGGGATCCTCTTTCAAGCGCGCTCTGCTCATGTGTTATACCCTTTCAGAGATTCAAGTTTATTACAAATTATCCGAGATTTGATGACAAACGAACAAGAGATCAAAGGAAATCAGACAACCCCTTCACAGATATTAGGTCTATTTGGGATGAATTTTTCTTGCATTGCAGGAACAACTTTACCTTATCATCTGAATGTACAATTGACGAGTAATTGTTTGGCTTCCATGTCAAGTGCAAATTTCGAATGTATGTACCAAATAAGCTTGAAAAGTACTGGACTGAAGTTGGTCCATGTATGATGCAAATTCAAAATACCTAGTTTAAAGAATACCGTCTGTAGGCAAAGAAACAAAAACAAGGTGAACCTTCAGCTGCCTATGTAGTAAAAGATTTGTCTAGGCCTGTACATGGAGCAAACACCAATTTAATAGTTGACAACTGTTTTACCTACATTCCCTTGCTTTTGTCAATTAAGAAAATTGGCATCACAATGGTTGGAACACTTAGTAGAAATAATCCGGAAGTACCTAAAGAACTGCTAGAAACAAAAGGTCGTCCAGCTGGCACAAAAATCATTTTGTACAATTCTCACGACAAACATCCACTGGTTTCATACAGTCCATAGAAAGGAAAAGTAGTTCTTCTGGTTTCAGCAATGCACCAAGAGATAGGAGTGAAGTCATTCACTACTATAACGAAACTAAAGGTGGTGTCGATTGCTTTGACCAAATGCGCAAAAATTACTGTTGCAATAGGCCTACTCGAGGGTGGACGTTAGCTGTGTTTTGTGGACTACTCAGTGCTTGAGGAATCAATGTGTTTTTCATCTTTTCATTCAGTAGAGCAGCAAAAGGTAATAAAACCCCAATACGCCTAGCGCAACTTCATGATCTTAGTCTTCAGCTGGCAATACCTTTCATGCATCGGTGGTTGATGGCAAGAACACTACAAACCAGCATTCGATAAAACATTGAAGCTGTTTTGAAATCATGCTAAAGTTTGCCTGAAGTTCAACAATCACCAAATCAATGAAGGGCAGATGCAGGACCGAAACAGGGAAGATGCAAAATGCGTAAGAAAAGTGATAAGAAGTTTTAGTGAAGTGCTCCTTGTGCTCTAGCTTTGTCTGCGGGGATCACCACAGAATTGTTTTCAAGAACTGTGACCAGTAGATATTGAACTGGAAAGAGTATCCGTATTTTCTGTCAATTTGTCAAATTTCAGTGCTAGGCTATGCTAAGAACGCAAATTTAATAATATGTTAATTCCAGTCTTTTATTTCATTAATGAAAAGTGTGGAAATGTATGTATAATATTTTTTGTTACACTTCAAATAAATCAAAATAGATTATTAAAATATATAAATAAAAGATAAATAATTTATTAAATATATTAGAAAATAGTTGTCGAGTGAAAATTCACCAAGTGTAGCCTTGGTGAGAGTCGAGGTAAGTATATCTTCTAAGGGTTAACTAAATGCAACGGACTTCTGTGATACGTATGTATATTTGGCAGTTCTATCATCAATCATGCACAACTACCAGTATCGTATAAAATTATTTTGATGATTGTAGACTAAAATGCTTAGGCATTTTTCTTTGCAATTTATGTAGGGAGCGATTTTGTAAGATCAGAGAAGTATTTTGATGTAAAAGTGTGTTATAATGCAAAGGCGTAAATTCTTATTGAAAAAAAATTGTTATGAAAAGGTTAGGGAAAAAAGATCACTTTTGTTTGGAAATCAGGGAATTTTCCTAAGAAAAAAAGGTGGCAACCCTGAAAAATATTTTTGTTGAAATCTATTTTCAGTACTGTATTGCTAGCCCTTGCTGCTTTAGGTTCAGCTGTCCTGTATTTTCACCTATGACTTTTAAGTGTCTCCTTCTGGGTGTACCTGCTCTGACAGGGATTGGTCTGTTTTGGTTCCAAAGATGATTCCTGTCAGGGCACATTAGTGTTGGCATTCAGCAGCTGGAGCTGGATTTCAAGGAGACTGGGTGTGCCCAGAGAGCGTCTCTAAATTGTCATGTGTTCTGGTGAGGGTTTAAGGAATTGTGGCAAGGCCAAGGTGATGTACTTCAATGCCTATGCCCAGCATTCTTCTCTCTAGATTTTGCAGATACTAACGTCCCATAATTGCAGTAAGTTGGCAAGCTGTGCCTAGCATTCCCCTGGTTCCCACATTTCTGCTCTGCTCAAAGGACTCCCTGGCAAAAATCTTCCACCCTACTTCTGCCTGGGGGAAGGGGTTGCAATTCCTCGCATTGCTAGGATTGGACTAATACGAGAGCTCCCAACACCACAGTATTTCGTGCACCCACTGAATCTGTGTTTAAAAAGTAGTTGGTTCGTCATCTGTTGGCTTACAAAACCTGTCGTAGCCTACACCAGAGTACACCTCCTCTAGCGGCAGCTAGTACTGCTGTTGGCCTTTTGCACATCCACCATAGTCCCTGGCTCCTAGTCCATCTTGCTGTAACCCAGCTGGTTATTTCTTTTCCAGTCTCGTTATTTGAGGCTTGGCCAGACTCCTATCTGAGCTTCCGCTAGGGGTGCCCAACTTTCATGCTCCAGGGTACACCATGTGGCAGTGAGAATATGACAGAATACAAACATTTTGATGAATTCAAGTGCGTCGTACCAAAACAGCAGCACAGTACATGTACGCCACAAGCAGGTACATTGTGCCCCAATGAGGGTGAAGTGAGGTGAAGATCGAGCAGCAACCGAATGCAGAGGTTGGGGAATTGAAGTACTTTATGAAAACCCTCTGGCCAATGGCAATGTCTGCCACGTTTCCAATTGCGAAAAATTCTACATGTCCCTGCTAGAAATCATAGGAAGTGGGTTGTCTGACCACTATGCCAACACAGCCCTGTGGAATAGAAGCTCAATTATGCATGTATGTTTGGCTTTTTTTTTCTTCCAGGACAAGCCCCATTATTATTTTCTATGTACAAAAATGTAATGTGTTGTTACACTTTTTGTACATAAAAAATTAGTGAAAGCTTTATCTGCAATCATTCAGTTTTTACCATTTTATTTAATCATAAAAATATGCTGGCAGTAGATTGAATACAACGTAAATAATTGGCTTTGCAGGGAGAGTTTTGACTGCAGTGTTCTGGGGGACCGTGCTTTCCGTATCGACCTGCAGCACATAGATGTGCCAGGATATGGGAGAGATTTATCTGGGAGTGCAATCTACTTGGCGGGGACTCTCTCCCACATCCGTGCGACCAATGGAAACAGGTATGTGGGGGCCACGTAACATTGGCAGTCTTGTAATCTCCTCTAATTTTAGCAAAATTATCCCAGCAGTATCGTAAGCCAAGGCGTTGCACGAGATGTCAAATCACTTTTACAGATACTGTTTTTAAATGAATAAAAGTTTCTGTAATGTATAGTTGCATTGTGCAAATTCATGTCTGTTTGAAATACATTTTTCCTGTTATTTCATTGTTTTTAAGGCACGATAAGATGCTTCAAATAACAAAATATTTTTTTGTCTGAAGTTATGAATCACCTTAAAAAATATGTTAGTATCTGTAATTACTATAATTTTAACATTTATATAAATAATACAATTTTTTTTGTGAGATAATNAAATTATCCCAGCAGTATCGTAAGCCAAGGCGTTGCACGAGATGTCAAATCACTTTTACAGATACTGTTTTTAAATTAATAAAAGTTTCTGTAATGTATAGTTGCATTGTGCAAATTCATGTCTGTTTGAAATACATTTTTCCTGTTATTTCATTGTTTTTAAGGCACGATAAGATGCTTCAAATAACAAAATATTTTTTTGTCTGAAGTTATGAATCACCTTCAAAAATATGTTAGTATCTGTAATTACTATAATTTTAACATTTATATAAATAATACAATTTTTTTTGTGAGATAATNAAAAAATATGTTAGTATCTGTAATTACTATAATTTTAACATTTATATAAATAATACAATTTTTTTTGTGAGATAATGTTATAATCTGTGTCTGTGTGAGTTGTAAAGAAAGATTACTTTCATTTGTAGTGTTATTTCTACTAACAGATGTGTCAGTGTAAATAAATGACTGTAAATGCACGGGTTTCCTTGGGTAGTTGGGTGCTGTATTGCAAGAAAAAATGTAAATTTCCTGACGTCCCCAATGTACATCAATGAATAAATTTTGTTTATACATATAACCAACAAAACAGACACTAGGCCATTAAAATTTGTGAGTCAACTTCTCCAAGTCCATCTCGGTAAACTAGAAAAATGTTTACTTTTATTTCAGTGGGGCAAGTCAACAAAGGAACTACCATTTCAAATGAAATTTTAGTACAGGAAAATTTCTGCAAGACAGTTTTATAAAATAAAATAAAAAATTGATTCTGCCGAAAATTTAGGAAAATGAATTACATTTAATGTTAGGTGTAATACCACCTACCTCCTTTCTTACATTATGTACTTATAAAAAGGCTAGGAAAGAAAGAAAGTTAATTAATTTTGTCTCAATAAACGTAATTGTACCTGTGCAATACTGTCAGTTTGCCCTGCCAAATGTACATTTAAAAGTGCTAAAAGTATTTTATTACTTTAGGTGTTAATGTCTGTGACGGGCATTCAATTTTTGGAGTAAGCTGAAAGTTCTGTCACTCTACCACGGAGATAAAGTACAAAAGTCTTTCCCAGACATCCAGATGATTCATTTGGGAATAAAATATTTTATACTGACAGCACAATTATTTTAGATTGCAAATAAAATCATTCAAGAAAAAGTACACATAAATTGTCAGATGTTACTAAATGGAGAAAATCATGTTGGCATCCCTGGGTGGGATACAGGACATGGCGTGGCGCTGGTTACAAACTTGTGCACTAAAAAATATTAATTTGAGTGCAGTGGAGCCTCGTCTCTATTTGCCCGTCTTCCATAATAGAAAAACTGACCTCTTTGGCAAGGAATTAAATTTAATTCATTTAAAATTCTTTGAAAATTTATTTAAAAACTACAGAAATGCTAGAACCATAAACTAAAGATAAACATTCAGATACGAACATAAGTTTATAAGGCAAAGGTTAAAATAAATTCAATTATAGTGTGTGTGATGCTATTTTGTTGTTTAAATTGATAGTTATAAAGTTGTGCCAGAGTGATGCTAAAAATAGCTGGGGTTAGACCTTTGTTCACCGACGGTTGTATTCAGAGCTGATTGGCGCCATGAATTGTAGGAATGAAGACAACGGAAAGCAGTGAGAGAAAAGATGGCGGGTGGTTAACTTTGTTCGTTTGTGTGTGCAACTAAAACTGAGTTTATGATTTGACAGAACAAGAAATAAATTGTGTTTACAAACTTTNTTGTTCGTTTGTGTGTGCAACTAAAACTGAGTTTATGATTTGACAGAACAAGAAATAAATTGTGTTTACAAACTTTTTTATATATAGGGAGCGGCAGAAATAACTCCCGAATTTGAAAGGCTAATAAAAAATATGCAAACGATTCTAGTCAAAATTTTACTAAACCATCTAAAAGAATTATGTTTGCCATTTAGTTTTATTTAATTTTTTTTAAATTTTCACTTAATTTTTAAACATACTTTTTTATAATTTGTACTTAATCATTAAACATAATCTTCTGTTAATTTTCACTTAATGTTTAAACATAATCTTTTTTTAATTTTCACTTAATTTTTACAAATAATCTTTTTTTAATTGTCACTTACTTTTTAAAAATAATCACTCAAATGCCGACCGTCACTGTCTATACATGTCTGAAGCCTCACTCTGAAATTACGCATTACTCTCCTCGTCATCTCTTGTGGAATTTCCGCGATTTCGTGTCGGATAGCAGCTTTAAGTTCATTGATTGCCGTCGGTTTGTATTTTGTAGACTTGACGCTTCAGGTAGTCCCAGAGAAATAAGTCACAGGCGGTAAGATCGGGTGAACGAGCTGGCCGCGGGATGTCGCCTCGCAGTGAGATTTAACGCCCTGGAAACATTTGTCTTAGGACTGCCGTAGATTCTCTTGCTGTGTGAGCGGTGACACCATCCTGTTGAAACCATACAGCAGGATTTCCACGTTCATTCAGTTTTGGCTCCAGGAAGTTGTGTAGCATCTCTACGTAACGATGAGACGTTACTGTAACTGTTCGTCCTTCCTCCTCAACAAAATACGGTCCTATTATTCCAAAGTCTGCTACAGCCCACCAAACAGTGACACGTTGGCTATGGAGAGGTTGCTCATGAAGTTGCCGAGGATTATTTTCTGCCCAATATCGAAAATTCTGTTTGTTGACGAATCCTGATAAATGAAAATGTGCTTCGTCACTTGAGAGCACAACTGCGTCTGTTGGAACATTTTCCAGTATAGCCTGACAAGATGCAATACGATTGGCCCAATCACGTCCACTAAGTTCCTGCACAACCATGATTTTGTACGGATGAAAGTGGAGGTCTTGGTGTAAAATTCTTCTCACACTAC